>VXBR01001468.1:110461-221015 GCA_013400215.1 Cisticola juncidis
GGCCATGGCTGAGGCCGTGCGACCCTCGCGCCGCGCCCGCACCCGCCCCAAGGTAACGCGGCAGCGAGGGGGGCGAGGGGCGTCCCCCTCGGGCGGTGGGGGCGAGGGCGGGTGCCGCATGGGAGGGTGGCCGCGCCAGGCCGTGTTTACATCCGTGTTTGTGCGGCCTCTAATGGTGGAGGGTGGACAGTGGGAGAGCGTCTGTGGGTGATGTTGTTGTGGGTCTTTTTTTTGTTTCATTAAATGATTCCTGCTGCTTCCTGCGCTTCTGCACTCCGTATCCATGGATCTGTCGTTTGGCAGGCGGATGAGGGTTGTGATAGGCCTTGTGCTGTAGCAGGATGTAAACAAGTTTTTTATTATGTTTTCCTGCCACCTCCTCAGGGGTCCTGTGTCCTGTGGGAGAGCTGGGGGAACGTGCAGCAGTGGAACTTACCTGCATTTACAATGTTTTAGTGTGGTGTGGGGAGCCAGTCCTGCAGACAGAGTTGGAAGTGTTCACCTGCACAAGAGATGGCTCCAGGGAGACCTCAGAGCCCCTGCCAGGGCCTAAAGGGGCTCCGGGAGAGCTGGAGAGGGACTTGGGACAAGGCATGGAGGGACAGGACACAGCAAATGGCTCCCCACTGCCAGAGGGCACGGAGAGATGGGATATTGGGAGGAATTCCTGGCTGTGAGGGTGGAGAGGCCGTGGCATGGGTTTTCCAGAGAAACTGTGGCTGCGCCTGGATCCCTGGGACTGTCCAAGGCCAGGTAGGACAGGGCTTGCAGCAACCTGGGATCGTGGAAGGTGGCCCTGCTCATGGCAAGAGGGTGGAACGAGATGTTCTTCAAGTTCCTTTCTAACCCTAGTCATTTAGTGATTCTGTGTTACTCCATCTTGTCTGTGTTTGTCTTTGAAATGCTGAGAACGTGATGCCACATCGTGTAACACATCATAGTGCTTCTTCTTCATGAGTTGGTGCTGCAGTTTTTAAGTGTCACTCCTCCAAGGTTTTTGTCCTGTTTTAAGTGTGTTCCTTGTTCATGTTATCAGTGCTGACAGCTTTTGAAGGCTTTATTTGCTTTACACAGAGTGTTTGTGGCCGTAATCTGAACTACCTCACAAAGTGGAAATGTTTTCCTTGGTTTCTTAACCTTTTTCTTGCTGTCCCTATGGACAACCATATAGAACAAGGACATTGAAGTCATGACTGTCAAAGCGCTTTGAAAACACTGATTTAATTGACCAATGTCCTGTAAAACAGGGTTAAATCTAAGTGCCAAGTATGGGTGTGCTTCTTGAATGGAAGGCAAGTAAAGATTGAAGGGAAAAACAACCCCAGAAGAGTTACTGTGTCATTGTTTTGGTTTTGATTCAGCCCACTAGAGTGTGCAAGGCAGTCAAACCTTCAAACTGCTGCCTAAGAGATTTGGTTCCCTGCAGGAAGGTTGTGAGTCATGGATGACACTGCTATTCATTAAGGACATGTGTGTGGTGACTCTAGTCTTTAGCCATCCCTTCCAGGTGAAGTTCACTGTGAAACAATTCGCTGGAGGTGTCACATGTGAGAACCCTGAATTCTCCAGTGCTACACATGACCCATTTCTGGTATTTCTGTTGCTATTACTGTGCTCACCTCTGTTAATACCCGGGCGTGCCTGAGGATGCAGTTTGTGAGTCAGTCACATTGAGGACTTTTCCATTTCCATGCCACAGAAAAAGCTGTAATCCTTTGAAAAGCTGCAATTCTTGTGAGCTGAGAGAAAGGCTGGCTCAGCTGCAGAGCTGCCAAGTGGTGAAATGGAGTCCAGGGTTTTCTTATAATAGTAGCCCCAGAGTTAAACTTGTTCAGCACCAGACTGATTCAAACACAGCGAGGTGTCAAAACCAGTGCACCTGGAAATGGTGAAGAAGTGCTCCTGTGTCTGCTTGTTTCTGTATATGGCTCTCAGGTTGATGGCTTAGGATAGTAGCTTTTGTATTTTTCATATATTTGTGATCCTGCAATGCTTTAGTGTATAACTCTAAACTCCATTATACAGGTTTACCTATTGCTTTCCCATTTTGGTCAGACAAAACAATTCCTCTCTGGGCCTGGGAATCAAGGACACCTCACTGGCTCAGGCCCTGAGAAATGTAAACAAAAGTGAGTTGGGGGCAGCAAGCTTGGGGTAAATTATTTCATTACCTGAAGCTGTAACTGGAAGATTAACCTCCAATATGCAAATGGGCCAGACTTATAAAAGTGTGAAAATCCATGACCCATGGTCCGTTTTGGGTGTAGCCCCTGGTGGGGGGCTTTGTCTGCCCTAAATGTACCTGAAGGCCCTTCAATAAATGTAACTTCTTTTTATTCTCTTAATTTTGTCTGGCTTCTGTTTTTAGGTAGTCCCAAAAAAGGCATCAGGGTTATTTCAGAGCTATTTCCTGAAAAGTCTGAAGTGTCCCTGGAATTTGACATTCATTGATGATGCCCAAGGAGAAGAGAGTGGTCAGGCAAGGGGCAAGGCTAATGAGCAGGTGCCATTTTCCCATCCCAGGGAGAGTTCCTGGCCAGGTTGGATAGGGCTTGGAGCAACCTGGGGTAGTGGAAAGTGTCCCTGCCTATGGAAGGGATTGGAATGAGATGGTCTTTAATGTCCCTTCCAACCCAAACCTTTCTGGGATTCTTTGATAAGTGGCTTAAGCAGAATTTTCCTCTGTGTTAGTTCAGAACTTGGTTCCTCTCATTCTTTCTCAGATGAAATCTCTTTTAATGATTATGCCTTTTTTTTTCTCTAGGAAAGTGAAAACTGAAAGGCACATCATACATTAAAAAAACAGCAATGTCTGGGAGGGATTCAGGCTGATACTGACAGATAAGAGAAGTTAATTGTGTATGAAGACTGCAAGAGTAAACATTGAGATTGTAGAGGGTAGAGGACCAGCACATGCTCGTGAAGTATATGGATGAATACACTGTATAAATATGATTTAGTGATTCAGTGTCCTGTGGAAATTATTGACTATGAGGTGATTTTCAGGCGATGCTTATTATGACAAGTTCCAGCTTAAAGAATTGCACTGATGTATTTTTAGCCTCTCACCTGGAGCTTCAGCTAGTGAGTCAGAGCTGTTTTGTGATCAGAACTGTTTACAGGTATTAATACAACAGAAACCAGTATGAAAGCAAAGTCAGAGTAATTATTCATTAGCCATATTTTCAGAGTATTAGCCATATATTCAGAGTAAAAGTAGCCTTGAGATCAAGGTGAGCTATACCTTGATTTAAGTTGTTTTAATTTTGCTTTCTCCTAAGGCAAAACATTCAGATGTTTAATAAATATATGTGTGATACTGTGAGCAAGTTTCCAAAACTGTTGTCATTTCCCTATTATTATTTCCCCATATTAAAAGCTGGTACTCATTTCACCTGTGTTCATTGTTACGTTATCTGGGTCATCCAAATCTGGAGCACTGTGACCTAACTCCTCAGTTTTGCTCCTAATAAAGTGCTAGGTCTACACAATCTACAGATTGGCTAACCACTTTGCCATTTTTTTGTTTTACAAGTTGGCAAATTATTTACAGGTTGTCAAAATCGTAGTTCATTTCCTGTGTGTGCTTTTTGGGAGGAGGCTAATCTATGCCTTAGATTAGGTTTATGAGAATTATTTACCCTCAAACTAATTGTAATTTTAAATTGATTTACGGTTTTAATGGCATTGTTAAGTTTTTCTACATCTCCAGCGTGTATCGCCTGCTAAAAATAGGTATTTCAGTAATTGTTCAGATGTTTCCATGGTTTTAGAATGCAGCTAAGGTTTACTTTCCAGACTTGCTTTGTTTTGAGATTACTGTTTTGAAAATACTTTTCCAATCACTAAAATATTCTGTAAAATTTAAGATGGATCTGTATCACTGATTAACTTTTTTTTTCTGTCAATATGGTGAAAATGAGTAACTCTTCTTAGGTGTCAGGGTCCTGTTATGTTGATTATTTTCTGTGTTAATGAAACACCCTGTCCTGTGATATTTATAGATTTTTACTTAGAAATGTTGGAGCCTTGTGTAAGAGCTGACCAAGAAAATGCACACTGGTAGACAGTCTTCATAGGTCAGCCAAAGATTAGTTTGGTATATTTGTTCTTATGTTTAGTGTTATGAAAATTATTATCTTTAAAAGGGCTTTTGAAGTCATATTGCTGACAAATACTGCTTTTGGTGTTGATAGGATTTGGGATGCAAGACGGAGAGATTCACTTAGCAGTGACACTGTTAATTTTTTTTGTTTTCTTAGGAAAAAAAGAAAAGAAGTAGTGAGGAGCCCCAGGTACAAGAGCCTGATGATGTTTTCCTGCCTCCTGTGGTAGAAGGGTCTTCTCAAGCCCGGAGAGTGCAAGAGGAACATCCTGGAGAGTTTACAGAAATTCAGCTCAGAGATGAAGTAGACAATAGGAAAACTATCAATGATGTGTCCGACATCCCCCAAAGTCATTTGTCTTCAGCAAATGAAGGGGCTCTGGAAGTGACTCTGGAGCCTCCCAAAGATGCAGAAGAGGTCAAAGGTGATTCTTCCCAGGAGGAATGTGTGGGGGATGTTAAGAGCGATAACAATGAGTGGGACAAGCCTCAGAGCCCTGTGGAAGCCGTTGCTAGTGGATCTAGAAATTCTGATTTATTGAGTAGTACCTTTCAGTCGAGTGCTGCTCCCCCTCAGTTAGTGATGGGGTTTGTACAGGGCAGAAGAGCTGAAAACCGACAAGATTTCAGAGATCCTCTTGCCTGCTCCTCAGAGAAGCTTCCTCTCAGCACCTCACAGCGCTCTGACAAATCCAAGTCACGTGTTCCGCGGCTGGTTTATCCCGACCTGTCCTTGGAGCTGTCCTACGAGAAACCCACCATCATGGCAGTCAAACCCCTGCTGCACCATGAGAGGCTGTACCCAGAGCTCCCTTCCGAGCCAGAGCTGGTGCCATTCACCAGGGAGCAGCTGAAAATCTTTGAGCCCGGTTCGTGGCTGGAGAACGTTGACTCTTATGCCGAGGAATTCGAGAGTGTGGCTCACCAGGACAGGCATGAGTTCTACGAGCTGCTCCTGAACTATATGCGCTGCAGGAAGCAGCTGCTCTTGGCTGAGGCCGAGCTGCAGGCCATGACAACAGACTGCCAAAATGTGAAGGGGAGATTATGGACTTTCAAGGAACAACAGAAAACTGTGCAGGTGCTGTTGCTGAAGCTGCTTTTGAACCTAAACTATTCATAAATTAACTTTATTTGCTGCCATGTTTATTGTGGTTAAGCTGTTTTGTTTTAAAAGAATCACAGCACATTAAAGGTTGGAGGGGACCTAAAAATCATCTAATCTTTACCCTGCCTTCCATGGACAGGGACGCCTCCCACTGGATCAGGTTGTTCAAGGTCTTATCCAACCTGGCTTTGAGCACTGGTAGGATTGGGGCAACCTTCTTGGGCAACTTGTGCCAGTGTCTCACCACACAGTAAAGATTTCTTATTCCTAATATCTAACCTAAACTTCTCCTTATTTCAGTTTAATTCCTTTAGTCCTTGTCCTGTCATTACAGTTTCTGATGGAGAATCCCTGTCCAGCTTCCCTATAGGCCCCTTCTAGATACTGGAAGGTGCTGTGTAGTCTCTGCACTGGCTGGTCTCTCTCTCCAGGCTAAACAGCCCCAACTTTCTCAGTCTGTCTTCATAGGGAAGGTGCTCCAGTCTTCTTACCAACCTCTTTGCTTCCTCTGGACTTCTTCTGGCTCTAACAGTTCCATGTCCAGAGATTATTGTTTTTTCTGTCTCTCCACTGACCCACTGTATTTCAGAATATCATCCTCTTGAGGCTTCAGCAGTTTGTTGTTTGATTTTTAACCTCTGACGTGTGCAGGGCAGTGGGATATGTGTTGGTGCTTTCTTCTGGGGTCAGAAAGGATGAGCTGTGTACACCCAGTTCTGTCTGTGGTGTCAGGTGAAGTTTGTACCACAGCGCTTCAGGCAGACATGGGGTACACGTGGTGGACTGTAGCAGTGATGTCCCATCTGGCCTACTGCCAACTGAGAGTTTCCATTGATGTCACTCCTGCTGTCAGAGTGGCAGCTGCTGCAGGGGAGCTCGAATTGTGTTCAGGAGCAGCCCTATAGTTCCAAGGGAGTGTTGGGGCCATCCACTTGCAGTAACTTGTTCCATAAGTGTAGCTATGGTTTTTCATACTTCCAGAGTGGGCATGGTACTCTGTAACGTATTTGTCTGCAAACCAGAGGGGCTTAGGGAGCTCTTTGGGGCACACACCAGGAAAGTTTTCCCACAGACTCCTGTGACACTTGCCTTTGGAGCTCAGCATTACAGTGGGAGTGAGTGAAACTGTTCTGATGCTGTTCATAGCAAACACATCATCAGAATTGTCCAAAGATGCTGAACACTTATGCATAGGGTAAATTTTACTGTTTCTGTGAGTGCAGTTCATCAGAGTTGAGGAATTGAACACATCTGAATCCCTTTCTTTTCTTGGGGAATAACACTGAGCCTCACTGGATTCTAAGATTTGCAGTGATCATTTGCTGTACCAAAAGCAATTTTGGCTTCACTCTTGCATCCTCTAAGTTCATCATAGAGTTGTCAAAGATTGCTACTTGCTTTATTTCATCCCAATTCTCTTATTCTACTAATTTAGGAAACCCTGGGGTGCTTTCAAGGTAAGCTTTCAAAGTGCTGGTTTTTAGGAATGTTTCCTGATTGTATAAAAAATTAACAGGAATGTTATTTATTGTAAGAATAAAAAGAGTGTTATTTATTGCATTTTTCTTGTGCTGAAGAGGTAGAGATGAAGCAGAGGAAAACTGGTCTGACCTTTAATTTCAGTTTGGGAAAAGATTAGAGTGCAAGTAATTTCTGAACATTTTAAACATGCAGTGGGGGATTGGTGCAAATTATCAGTCCTTGGAGTCTGGGAAATATTTATCTTTTTCCCATGAATCTTTCAGCTTTAAAGTAGCAGATCCAAATATATATGGAAATCTGTAAACTAAGAGGAAGGTGGACTCACTGGGAGTGAGACACCTGGCTTTGTTCATATCTCTCCGCAGTACCACAGGCAGGTAACTTCTGGCTGTTTCTAAACTGAGTTCCTGCAAGTTTATAAAGTACTTTTTCTTCAGGAGTCAAGGATATGAATCTTCAGTAATCAGTAGCTCTGAAAAGCACATAGGGTATTGCCAAATATTTGTCTTTTCCATTTATGAAATGTCTCCTTTTATGAGAGCCTTGAAGTCTGTTTAGGAGAGGGTTATATCATGATTGATTTCTGTTAGAGTGACCCAACAAAATGTCAGAACTGCTGACATAAAATATTTGCTCTCTTTCCAGGGTGTGTGTGCAGATCAGTGCAAGGTGACAGGTCACCACCGCTACCAGACAGTGGAGCTGAATGAGAGCGTGCTGGGGGAGCTGAAGAAGCTCTTTGAGGCCAAAGCAGAGCACGTGCACCAGACCCTGGCACTGCACTCCTACACTTCAGTGCTGTCCCGCTTGCAAGTGGAGTCCTATGTTTACAGGTTGCTCAGCAGCTCGTCCCTGCTGAGATCTGTGGCCCTGCAGCAGCAAGAGCAAGGTGAGTTTGCTCCCACCACATTGTGCAGCTGCAGTTTTGGAGTCTTGTGGTGGAATTTGTGTACTGGAGGGTTTCTCCTCTGTTACAAAAAACTACTGATCTTACGTAGGGATCAATGAAATTTTTTTCTCACAGGAGAATGTCCAATTCCCTTGTCTTTATCACCTGGGCAGTAAAAGCTGAATGCAGGAGTGACTTCTGCTGTCGACTGACACTGATTACTGTACAGAAACACTGTGTGGATAAGACAGCCAAATTCCCAATCTTGTATTGTCCAAAGCAATATCTACTACGGTTCTTTTTCCCAATTCCAAAATGAGCTGGATATTTTTCCTGCTTGATTTTCTCTTGGAAGGCCATTTGAAATCTTAAGCTCTTAATATTTAGGATTATCATTTTGGTTTTCATCCTAAGTGTTTTGTTTGAGTTTGTGCCAATATAATCTTTTGGCTAAAGTATTTTTCCTCCTCCTGCCCCAGATATTTTTCTTTCTCATTGCTCCTCCCTTAGCACTCTATCTCCCAGATAGATAGTTTATATGCATAGTAAATGGTGGTTCTTACAAAGCTGATGTTGAGGGAAAACCTTTTGTGAGAGTAACCATAGTATATTCTTCTTATAATTAGTGTCCAGAGCTTAATTATAAGACTAAACAAAGTACTCTAAGTATTCTTTTCTGACAGATTTAGCAGGCAGCTGTGTTGAAATACCTTGGTGTCTGCAGATACAGAGAGCAGTTGCAGCCCCAAACCCATTGTTCACGCTGCTGCTTCTTGTCACAGCTTCATTAATTCTGTTTTTAATTTACAGTTTCAAAGCAGTCAGAAAATCTCTCTTCAGACTTGAGCCACTTGAAGGAATGTATCAGTGTCCTTTTCAGCTTCACTCGCAGAGTTATTGAAGATCCTCTGTTTCACAGTGACCTTCTCATGTGGCTGCAGAGACTGGTGAGGGAGTAGACATGAACATACCTAATCCAACACACTGGATGAATTTGGGAATATTTTCTGGAAATGTTGCTATTTTGCTCACTGTCCAATGGGCAGTGTGGTGTTTTTTTTTTTTTTTTTTTTTTTTTTTTTTTTTTTTTTTTTTTTTTTTTTTTTTTTTTTAGGGTACAGAGTCTCTTAGCAGATCTTTAGAATTGATTCTCTTTTCTGATAAATTCAAACAGCATTAGTGGGGACTGAGCAGCCATCACTGCTCACAGTGAACTTAATGATACTCACTGTGCTTTTACTTATTTTGAAATTAGAACTGTTCAGACTTGTCATGTTGGAGAAATTTTTGTTCTTGTCAATTTCTAAATAAATTAAATTCTAATGTAGTTCTAGAAAAAATCCTTACTTTATGCCGAGGAATATGGTTTGTGGCTCATAAGGGCAGCAAATAGAGTTTAAATATTGTTCTCCTGCAACATGCTCTCAAAATTCAGGTTTGTTAGAAAGTGTGAGGAAAGAAATGAAGAGTGTTACTCTAGTTATCAAGACTGTAAGGAAATGAACTTCAAAATTATTTACTTGATTTCAATATACTTTCTTCTAGGTGTCTGTGCTGCAGAGAATTGGCTGTCCAGGTGACCATCTCTTCCTCTTCAACCACATCCTTCGGTGTCCAGCTGGCATCAGCGAGTGGGCTTGTCCATTTATTCAGGTGTGAATGTTTAATTCTTCACTGTCAGCAGGTTGGAGTGGGAGTGGCATGGATAGGAGAGGAGAGTGTCTTGTGCCTGCTTAATCCCTCATGACCCACACTGCCTTTCCAGGTGTGTAGAATCACGGTGGCAGTGAGGGGTTTGTCAGGGAATACATTTATCCACGTTAGGCCAACCATGTGCAGGTTAACAGGGGAACACAGTTCGCTCTTGACTGGAATCAAGGCCTTACGCACCAGGTTTTGGGAGTGTTCTCCAAAAAGTGGAAAGCATATTTAGACTTAAAGCAGCAGCTATTTATAAAGAGTGAGATTGGAATCAGCTCTATGATGTGTAAAGGGATCAGGAGGAACAGATTTTTTATACCCTACACGTTGAAGTGGGACTGGTTTCCCTGGAAAGTTAATGGACAAAGGAAAGTGTTCACTTTCTCTAGGTCAGAGGGCATGTGGATATCAAAGGCACCAGGGTGTTCTCTCAAAGAATATATTTGCTTTTCTAAGAGAAAACATTGAAAATCTAGTTACAGGAAGAAGGCTTCAATTACACTAACAGGAAAGGCAAACAGTGCAATAGAAGTATAGAACAGAATAAATTATCTTGGGAAAGACCCTTAATATCATTGAATTCAGTTAACCTGTTGTGGTAGGATGTCTTCTTCCCCTCTGCTCAATCTCTGAATTATCCCTGGTAACCAGACCTATATGTGGCACAAAGAGAGAGGCTGTGTTTTTCTAATGTATCTTTGGATCTTCTTTCCCCCGGCTCCTTTCATTCTTTTAAGTAATTCTTTTGGACAAGTCACAATATTTTGTCATGACTATACTTCGTCCAAGGTGTAGGTGTTGTCTTTTATGGATTCTTTTAAGTTTTAACAAAAAGCTTCTGAGAAACGTGAATTTCTCTGCCAAGAGTAATTTGACCTTTGCTTATTTAGATTTACTTAGACTTTTGCATTTAATTTCAGATCAGAGTCTTGGGTAACCCATCGGGTGTCTTTCATTTTATGCAATCTCTGGCCTTGCTTATGTCTCCTGTCAAGTAAGTATGAACATGCTTGTATAAATATGTCCTAATTATTTAAGAGTAGAAAACACAGTACACAATTTACTTGCAAAACTCTGAAAGTTCTTTGCAGGCAAAGTCATAAACGCAGGCACAAATAGATTCACAGTTTAATTCAAACTCCTTTTACTCATTCATCTTAAAATTCAGCCTTGGCAGTACCTCCTTGTGCTGTACACAGCGTGATGCAGCTCTCTTTCAGCTGTGAAATAGCTTGTGAAAATTGACAGACCCAAAGGTTTTGTTACTGTGTTACTGTGGCTTCTGAAATATCTCTTGCTTTGCACCATGCTGTGTTTTTCTTACTGTCTTTGCAATAGAACCCCCAAATAAAAGTGTTAAGCTGGTCTACACACTGATTTGACTTCTTGATATATTTTTCATTCTTTTTTTTTTGAAAAATTTATTTTGAAAATCCAGTAGGAATGTGCTGCTTGGAGAAGCTAGTTAATGAAATTAGTCACGAGTGAAAGCAGTTATGTTCTCCAGATAAAATACATAACTTGCCTCTCCCTCTGGCCAAATTTTGAGGTCAAAGAATCAAACTTCTAGAACTTAGGGTTGTCACTGTGATCTTGATAGTTTGGGTCTGAGTTAAGTGGGAGTCTTGTTTATTATAAGGTGTTGTTTTAAAGGGTTTTATTTTTACATTTCCTTTCTAGAACTGTGTGGGGAAACCAGTGTATCCTGAGGGAATGTGTGTTACCAGTCCCTTTTGATACTTGTATTTGGAACAAGGGCCAACTTAGTATGTCTGGGGTGCTGCTGTAAATGTTGATATCAGAACTCAGAGTCTCCGCAGGGTCTGCTCATATTGGTAAAAGAGCTGAGGCTTGTCTGTTACAGCTCCTGCATGTCAGGAACCAGGTTATCCTTGAGTCATTTACAATCACGGGATTCTTTAGGTTGGGAAACCTTTAAGATTGTGGTGTCCAACCCTTAACCAGGGACCTCTGTGTCCACTGCTGGACCATGTCCTCTGGTGCCACATCCACAAGCCTTCTGAATGCTTCCAGAAATGTTGACTCCACCACTGCCCTAAACAATCTGTTGCAGTGCCTGACCAAGTTTCCATGAAAAAAATTTTCTCTAATGTCTAGCCTAAACCTCCTCTAGTGCAACTTGAGGCTGTTTTCAGTCTTATCTCTTGTAACTTGGGAGCAGAGCCCAACCTCCCTGGCTGTCCCCTCCTGTCAGGAGTTGTGCAGAGCCAGAAGGTTCCCCCTGAGCCTCCTTTTCTCCAGGCTGAGCCCCTGTCCCAGCTCCCTCAGCCGCTCCTGGGGCTCCAGCCCGTTCCCCAGCTCTGTTCCCTGCCCTGGACACGCTCCAGCCCCTCACTGTCTCTTGTCCTGAGGGGCCCAGAGCTGTCCCCAGCCCTGGAGGTGCCTCAGCAGTGCCAGCCCAGGGGACGAGCCCTGCCCTGGGGCTGTGTCACTGGGACAGCCCAGGGGCCATTGGCCCCTTGCCCACCTGGGCACCCCTGGGCTCCTCTCCAGCCGCTGGCACCAGCACCCCCAGGGCCCTTCCTGCCAGGCATCTTTCTGCTTTACTTGATAATTTCTTCCTCTTGCATCTGGGTTTTTTGATATCTTCCCTTAACTGAAATCAGGGTTCTTTATTTTCTAATTTTTTTCACTTGATTTTTCACTCTAAACCAGAAATCGTGTGGACTTCATGTGCCATATGAAACCATGTGAAAGGAAAAGTTCCTCTTCATCTGGGAAGGAATCTGGGAACTGGACTCTGGTAGATGAAGGAGGAGAAGAGGTACAGCAGATGACTTTTTTTGTTTCTTTTTGTTTTGTCCTTTATGCTTTTGTTCACACTCATTGGTCTTGTGTAATGGACGAAGAAAATCCAACTTCTTAAGTTAAAAAGCATGATTTGAATTCACTTGTATTTTAGTCTCCTTTTATCTCTGTGGTATAACTGTAGATAGTGGACCTTCCAGTAGTGAGTATTAGCAGAGAGAATTCAAGTATTTCAGTTACTCCTAACAAAACTGCAATTAGTACAATAGTGAAGCCTTTTATTATTGGCTTTACTGTAAAGCTACTTGACAGCACCTCTGTTTGTTTATAGGATGAGGATCCTGAAGCAAGCTGGATTCTACTCTTGGAAGATGACTTGATTGCTCTGTTGTCACAGTTCCCATTTCATGAACTGTTTCAGCAGTTCCTTGGGTTTACACCTGAAGGTAAATTAGTTGCTAGAGAGTTATTCTTCAATTTTTTAATGTTAATCATATTAATGACTGCTACTCCCCAAGAGTGCTACTGTATTATGAAACTCTCAGAGAAAAATAATAATGAACCTGTGCATCAGCTTGCAGGCTAAAGAGATGAGATGAAACTATATGTCATGTGTGTGGGATTAATAAAAACCTCATAGCAATATGCATGCAAAACATTAGAATCTTTTCCTGTAGTTTGGATTTGGTTGTCAGTTAACTCCCAAAAGTGGTTTCAGAACTATTTTTTCCCGTTGCCTCTTAATTGTAATGTTACTGATGTTCCCTGGTTTTTTTACCCCAAAATCTTTGGAAAGGTACATGAAAGTAATTGCTTGCCAGAGTTCTTTACTACCTGCATAGTTTATTTGTACTTTCATACTTAGCAGGTATTTATTGCTCATTTCATAAACAAAGCGTACATTTCAGTTCACAATATGATGAACTGTTGCTTTGAGTACTCGTTAAGTTACTTAAAAATCCAGAATTCACACTTTTGTTTTTGACTCTTCTGTTTGTGTGTCCATTTTAGGTGCTTATTTTCCTGAAAAAACATCTCCCCAGAAGATGATGAAGATTTTTGCCTTTGCAAACTCCTTAGTGGAACTTCTCTCTGTGGGATTAGAAACGTTTAATAGAGCACGGTACCGGCAGTTTGTGAAGAGAATTGGTCAGCTCATCAAGTAAGAGATTTTTTTTTCTCTGTGGTGTGATTGAATCTGTTTTATACACATATTTGGTAGAAATCCCCAGAAGCAACCATCAAACAAGCAAAAAACCCCAAACCCCATCCAAACAGTTCTCAGGTAGGTTTTGCTCTGACATCTGCTCAGTTCAGGGTTAGCTGGTCTGGGAATCTGAAATGGGGAATTGCAAAATCTTAAGTACTGTGGGTACAAAAGAGCCAGGTGAGCTGTGGAAACCAGGCTGACTTCCATTAGTGATGTTGCTAGGCTTATTTTGGGTAGTCCCTAAAACCCAAAAAAGAGCAATTCCTTGAATTTCCCCTATCTAAAACTGATGTTACTGCTTTATTTCTGTTGTTACCCAGAGTTGTTTGGGGTTTTTTAATATGCTCCCTGCAAATTTTCCTATTATTGCAGTAAGTAAATGTAATTGAAGCCTAAAAGCTGCTCTTTATTTTTAAATTTCTGGCATTCACTCTATATGGTTTCTGTGAGTGTATTCTCAAGGGGGAATACACTCAAATCAGAAACAAAATCCATCTTTTTCTTCGTGTTACGAAGGCAGTAACTTTCTCAGTGTAATCATTCCTGTAAGAGCTTTCTTTATGTACTGCCATTTCATGCTGTACAGTTACCTTAAGGCTCCAAAGGTCATGCACAAACTAATTTGGTAAAACAGAATATTATGCCTTGTTTGCTTTTAAGACCAAGGAAGGAGAAGACAGAAATTTGACTGATAAAATTTCTATAGAAATCTCTGAAACCCAGAAGGCAAAGTGTTGGACATGTCTCTTGTGGCTAGACTCTGATCTTGTTGCCCTTGTCGGTGTTTTCCTGTGGTGGTGACATACTTAATGATCCTTCTTTGGCTTGTGTGCTCTGCTGTGTAGGATGACGCTGTGTCATGTGAGTGACCACTGGGCCCAGTATGTTAGTGCCAATAAACAATATGGATCAGTGGAACACCCCTACTCTGTGGAAAAATTGCAACTGGAGTTTGATGAGCTGTTTTTCAGAGCTGTTCTGAATGTTCTGAAGGCAAAGAGGTGGGTAATCCCTTCACTGGCTGAGTTTTGGAGGAATTGAATATATGAAACTGGGATTTGGAGTAGCTTTAAATACAGAAAGATTTACAAGACTGAAATAAGTAGGATTTTTCAGTGCATTGGTAGCATCAAGTTGGGGAGGAATTAGGCCATGAATTGTAACAACTTACAGAAGCTCTGAAATCTTGGTCAGTTCTGAATAAGGTTGGCTCAGAATTTGAGGTGCTTATACACATCCTTACATTCCTAATTCTTGTATAGCAGAGGTGTGGGCCAGAGTTGTCCCTTTTCCAAATGTTGGGATTTATCAGGGTGGAACTGTTCCTAACTGCCTCTTCCAATCCAACAGATTGGGAGTCTGGCTGTTCATGTCAGAGATGCCTTATGGAACCTTGTCCAGCAACATGCTTTGGAGGCTCTTCTTTGTCATGCACTGTGCTGAGAACGAGCACCTGGAGCAGCTCTGCTCTGCTCTTCAACCTGCTGACTACAAGCAAAGACTCAAAGGTAAATTCCCACACACAGAACCAATTTCTAATCTGTTCAGCTGCTGCTGCATCAGCTGTGGGTTTAACTCTTTGCAGATTGTGTTGTTAAATGCACCCTTGAGACATGACTGGTGCAGTGGCTGCAGAAATGTCTTGGGCAGTTCATGGCTTTCCAGCACCTGTTTGCCCAAATGGTCACTTTAACAGCAATTGATAGATTTACTGTCCTAGTTTTCTCAGTGGCTGCCCTCAGAACCGCAAGAGGGATGTACAGGAGGTATCTCTTCTGTATTCTCTATGACTTCCCATCTTGATGTTCCAGAGTATTTGGAGAGTGATGTTTAAGTTCTAGAATATAAATTCCATCTCACTTAGGGATGGTATGGCAATTTTTTGATTGGGGTTTTTTGTTTGTTTTTTGTGACTGGTTGACTGTTGAGCTGCTGTTATTTATAGGCTTAATAGTTATATAAAAACTATAAATATACATATTCATAGTTTTTATAAATAAATATACAAATATATTTAAAATAAATATGTATCAGTATATATAAATATATATATACACATATTTATAGTTTTATAAATAATGTATTTTTAGAATCCTCCTTTTTCTTCCCACTAAATTTGCTGATTTTGGCTATAGTAACTCACACTGTGGGAGACTGCTTATCATTCCTAGTTATGTTTCCTTTATCTCAAGTCTTCTGTTCATGCATTTCTTGTCCTGAGTGGCACGTTTTATTTTTATTTCCTCTTGACTTTTGTCCCATGTTGATCTCCACAGTGAACGTGGTGTCTTCAGCCATAGCAGAGCTATTTAGAGGCCAGCTGGAATGCTAATTTCCCTCTGGTGCTGCTTTCATGGATAATATTTCAGGAGTTGATTGACAGGGGGACAGGTAAACAAACAGTTTACTTCTCCCTACTTTACAGCTTCTTTGCTGTCTTCAGGGAGAGAAAATCTATTTTTTGTCAGTTTTACTTCTCAGCTGGCTGGCATCCTAGGCAGCTGTTACCCCATCTACCAAGTCTTGATGGAGAAGCAGGAGAAAATGGTGATTCTGAGAGGTTACTGAGTATATTGACTCTTTGCAAGCTCAGCTGAAAAATTTTTTACTGCATTTATTGTGGGTTGCAGTAACAAACAGAGATTTTTTTTAATATAATTATCGTTTTCAGGCATTGTTTTGCTTCTGGCAAACTTATGTTTCAAAGTCCCTGGTATGCTGATGCAGGATTTCTTTATCCTCTTCATTCTCCTCAGTGAGTTCTGTCAGCATAAAACTGTTTTTCACCAGTGTCTAGACAGGGAATATCAACCACTCTTTAGTGACATCCATTTGGTCTTCTGAAATATTTTCTTTTAACTGACACTTAACAAATTAATGCTTTATTTCCTGTAATTAGTACCCTGGAAGACCATGGCACTAACATTCTCTTGGCAGAGAACCTTTTTTTAGTGATTTCCTCTCCCAAATTAAGCATGAGAGAAATGAATCTACAGGTGGAAGCAAGCCTTGGTACTTTATGGAAGTTTTAGGCATCAAATCTATAGGGATGGGAGTAATGCCTTTTTGGGACTACCTAAAAACAGGCCAGACAAAATTAAGGGAATAAAAAGCAGATATATTTATTGAGGGGCCTTCAGGTACATTGGGGGCAGAAAAAGCCACTCGGGGGCTACACTCAAAATGGACCACGGGTCATGGATTTTTACACTTTTATACATATGGTCCATTTGCAGGGTTAATCTTCCAGTTACAGCTTCAGGCAATGAAGTCATTTACCCCCAGTTTGCTTCCCCCCAATTCACTTTTGTTTACATTTCTCAGGGCCTGAGACAGTGAGGTTGATTTCCAAATTCCCTTGATTCCCAGGCCCAGAGAGGAATTGTTTTGTCTGACCAAAATGCAAAAGCAGTAGGCAACACTGTATATGGAGTTGAGTTATACACTACAGCATTGCAGGATTACAAATATTTGAAAATACAAATGCTACAATCCTAAGGCATCAGGAGCATAGTTGCTGTTCCAGTGAGTGGCATCCTGCCTATGGGAGGGATTTGAAACTAGATAATATTTAATATCCCTTTAATCCAAGGGTGCTATGTTTTTTTTTGTGTTCACAGTTTTCTTGCTGCCAGTATCAAGATCTGAGAAATCAGTGATTTTTAGGGTGCCCTGAACTTGAATTTTGGTGTGATTAGAGGAAAGGAATAGGATCAAGTACCAAGTGGATGGTGAAGATGTTGTTTCTTCATCATGAGATAATGGGATTTAGGTGGAGTCTCTCTGCTTCCCTTATTCCTTATCCCCATCTTCAGTCCCAGGCTATGGCCTTGAGGTTTGTGTGGAGGCCATAGCTGACCCCTCACAGTGAGTCACTCTGCTGTGCCTTTAGATGCAATAATGTTGTGGTTATTTTTAATGTCCTTCTGCATCATCTCAGAAAACCGCAGAGTACAAGGGGAAAACCAGTTGTCTGTAACTTCTGCCATAAGGACGAAAAATAGCATTAGGAAATGGAGATGAGTGGATGAGGCACCCCGTTTGCCTGCTATATCTATCAGTAGTGTAGTTTCTCTTACTGTTTGGAAGAAACTGTTTTCTTAAATTGCACAATCCTCTAGCATGCTGTTCCATGAGCTGTTTTGCCTGTACAAGCCTGACCTTCTCAGGTTGGAGTAGAGTTGCAAAATTCTTGAAAGCCCTTAAAATAGAATGTAACCTAAGTAGAAGTATTTGATCAGAAGCACACTGAGCATATTCATGCTCAGGTTAGGTAGCTAAGTGCACAATGGGTGCTTTTTCTGTATATTCAGCTGCTATGATAAAGTCACTGTAAACAGTATTTGCTGGCATGTTGTGGTTCAGAGAAGGCAGATCACTCTCCAGAACTTCACACAACTCAAATGCTGCTTTCAGCACTTGTTTTGCTGCACAGACTCTGTTTAAAGTTATTTGTAAGAAATTTAAAAAAACAAACCTTAAAGCCCTGTACAGGTTCCTTTGTTATCCTTACCTTCCTGTTGTCCCACACCCTGAGGAATGGAATATTTATTTGCTTTTGGCAACATCTCTTTTGGGTTTAAAGAGGAAACCTATCTTGAATTTCAGTGAGAGCATCTCTTAGCCTTCCTGCTTGCTAGGTTCAGTTCTCTGTTTTCAGAGAGAGATTCCAAACAAGTGCATCCAGTTTATTTTCTTGTGTTGTACTTGGGAAACTAAAACTAGCCTTTCTTTGTAGCCCTTGGGTATAATCAAGACCTGCAGCTAGATACTTGCAGAATTTTTATTTGTAGTTGGCATGGAATGATCTCCACAGATCACGTCTCTGGGATTTGAGTGAATAACTATATAAATGCTGCTGATGTGTGTCCTATTGCATTTTTATCATGTTTCTTTAACTTGACTTTTTTTCCTAGATCCAGAGCACCTTGCACAGTTTGAAAAATATCTCCAGTCAATGAACTGCTCAGAAGAAATCTGTCTGCTCACCACATTTGCGCAGATGGCACAAACCAAACGGGCTGATGTTGATGAGGATTTTATCAAAATAGTTGTTTTGGAGATATATGAGGTGAGTAATGTTACTGATCCAATCAGGAAAAGAAGGAAAATGCTCTTTTTATTTGTAACAGCGGAAGGTGTGAAACTTGATGGCTTCTGTAGTTTGTTCTACCATGGAATAAAAAAAAAGCTGCTTTTTAAAAAAGTATTGAATTAAAATTGCCTGAAGTACTTGTTATTTTCTGGGAAAAAGAACAGCTTTTCTGTAGGCAAAGCCAGAATGAAACAAATAAAAAAAAAATACATTTATTTAGTTTTATTTTTCTCATGCAGGCCTAACTTGCAGCTCTTATGTGGTGTTTTTCTGTTGTTTTTGGTGGTTTTTGTTGTTGTTGTTGTTCCTGTGTTTAGTTTTGGACTTTTTTTTGGCAGTGTGACACAGAAATTTCCTCATCTCTTAGGGCAATCAATTTCACTTTTCATATGGTTATGTATGAACTTTGTCTTCGATGACCAAGAGCAATTCAGTCCTGTATTTTCTAAAAGACATTTTATTTCTGTGTTAGTGGAGGTCAGCCAGAAGCAGTAACTTCTCCCTGCTCATCTTCTCAGGTGTCCTATGTTAGTCTTTCCACAAGAGAGACGTTTTCCAAGGTTGGTCGGGAACTGTTGGGAGCCATTGCCAGCATCCACACACAGATTATTTCTGTACTGCTGGATCGGATTAGAGAAACTATTGAGAAAGTGGGGATGGTAAGTGCTGATGTCTCTAATTTAAATAATTTAATTCAGACACCCTGTTAAACCTGGAGGCCATACCAGGTTGTGTGATAAAACATGGCTTGGTATGAATGGATGTGTCAAAGACTTGTCTGTGGGGTTTTTGGTTGTACCTCCCTTTCAGATAGCAGAGCGCAGTTGGTTATTGTTGTGTGCTGAGTACTAATTTGCACTTTTTGCTCTCTCTCCTCAAAGGTTTCTTTATATCTGTTTAAAGAACTGCCCCTGTACCTGTGGAAGCCTTCTGCATCCGAGATAGCCCTGCTTCGTGACTGGTTATTAAATTACAGCCTGACAACAGTGGAGAATAAACTGGCTTGCATTATCTTGGAAGGGCTGAACTGGGGATTTGGTGAGCATGTAGGTATTGAGAACATGAGCCTTGAACCTCCTCCCTTTTTCAAAGAAAAATTTAAATCAACTTGAGAGTAGAGCAGAATTTGAAAACAATTAATTGAATACTTTTATATTATGGCTGTACACCTTATGGCACAAAATGGAAATTTCATAACAATTTTACAGCACTCTGCCTTAGAACTTGCTTGTTCTGCTTTCTTATAGTGCTGCAGCTGATTTTAAAAGAGGTATTTAAGGAGGGATTTTTTTTTTCCTCTCTAAATGAGGAAATAGTTGACAGGACAATTTTTATGAGTCACTTGATTAAAATGCTTTTGGCTGCAGAAATAGAGGAATCTTCCAAAAAATGTCTAGGAGACTGGTGTGACTGTAGTTTGCATACTGATATCTAGGCATGTTTTTCACAGTGCAAGAAAAGTAACGATTGAAATGACACATTTCAAAACCCTGAGCATCATTTAAATGATTGAGAATTACTCCGTAATATTAGATTGCTTCAGGAGCTCCATGGGTTCAGGATATAATTGAGGGTGAATGCTGTTTCAGAGGAAAAGAGACGGGGGGAATAGTGTTGCCTGTGTTCAGTGATTTAGTTGAGCATTGCCTTCTGTGCATTTGATCATCCTGAACTCTTCTCTTTGCCATGCTGATGGTTGTATATGAATATCGACTTACTTTTTCTCCCTGTTTCTTGTATACATGTAAAGAAAAATGAAAGTTAGGGAAAAGTGACAGAATTCTTTGCTGTTCAGTAGCAATGCCATGTCTGTACCCTTTGATATGGGGAAAATGGCTCTTTAATGTGGCAATTGATAGAGGAATTGCTGTATTTTCATACAAAGAACATGGTGATGGGATTTGGTTTTGTTTTTAAAGGCAAGAGTTCAACTGTCTGTATTATATAATTTAAAATGGTATTTATGGACTTTTGGATTAATTATCATATGTTCATAAATTGCACATAGAAAGTGAATATTATGACACTTTTTAAAAAATAATCTAGTTGTTGGGCTTTGTATTGCCCAGTGTGAGACTGGTACTCTTTAACATTGAACTTAATTTTTTTCACTGCGCAAGATTTTGCCTAGATATTGGAATAATTAATTTGAACAGCCAGAAAAAGATTAGGATTTATTTCTCTGTGGTGAAGCTGAATGTACAGTTGTAGAGACCTCTTAAATGACTCAATTTAATTTTCTGTTCCGGCTATTTTTAGCAGAATACTCTTCACCTGGATCCATCTGTGCATTCTGAAGTTGCATTGATGGTCCTGGAAGCGTATCAGAAATATCTCTCCCAAAAACCATATGCTGGGCTGCTTTCTGAAAGCATAAAACAGGTATCCTTTATTCTTACTTAAAATGAACAACTCACGTGTGGCTGTAAATGGGAAAAGCTTCGGGGCAAGACCTTGTTTTCTTTTTTTTCCCCTTCTTTTTAAAGCTATTCTTTGTCCAACTAGAATTTCATAACATACCAGCACTTGGTGTTGTCTGCATCCAGAGACCTATTTGAAAGTACTGTTGCGCTTTTGTTGAACATCTGAGTAAGAATCACAGAATCATAGACTGGTGTGAATAGAAAGAACTATAAAGATCATCCAGTCCCATCCCCTGCCGTGGGGAGGGATGGGCAGGGACACCTTCCACTTTCCCAGGTTGCTCCAAGTGCCTTCCAGCCTGTCCTTGGACACTTCCAGGGGATTCGGGGCCAGCCACAGCTTCTCTGGGCAGCCTGTGCCAGGGCCTCATTTTCCTCACTGGGAAGAATTTCTTCCTAGTATCTGATCTAAATCTACTCTCTCTGTGTTTGAAGCCATTTCCCCTTGTCCTGTCACTCCATGCTTTTATAAACAGTTTCTCCCCATCTTTCTTGAAATAGACATTTTAATTTTGACCCAAACCTGCAGATCTGTGAATAGTGACAAACTGGTCCACTTTTACTCAAGCAGAGGGTAGACAGTACTTGCTAATGCAAGGCTATTTTGCATTACTGGTGTGCATAAGAGAGCTCACTCCAGCTCTTATTTTATTTGAAGACTCAAGTGTTAATCCCTTCTGGAGCTATTCAGCAGCATGCAGTGTTGTGTGACCTGAACACACCACAGACATTTATTAAATTGATTTTACAGTGCACTGGACTCAGGAAGGGATAGCTCCAAATTACAGAATGCAAATGGAAGGATAGAAAAATTAAGGTTTAAGAAATCTCTGTTTTGGATATTTAGTCCAAGATGCTTATATTTATTTATTTGGTGGTTTAGCAGTGTGCTAGGCTTTGTCTTCACAGTATTTTTTGTATGATGTTTTTTCCTCCTCTCTTTTTTCTCCGAGCCTTTTCTTCCTGTACTCTGAATGTTCCTTGTCTCTGCTCTGTTCTGACTTGCTCGTCTGCACTACTTAACCATGGTTTGTTGTCTTGTGCCAGCCAGATGAGTTCTGTTTTTCAAGCCAGTGTTAGCCCTAGTTGCCACTTGTGTTGGTGAATCTGTCCTGACTTGCATGAGCCTATAATTAGAATTTGAGAGAAAATAGTGCTTAGGCTGTTGTACCCCTACTCAGTGAAGATGAAATATCTGTGTTGCCCTCCAGCTCTGCAGTTTACACTGTTCTGTCAGAACGTGCACATTCTTTTCCCCCAGAGATTTATAATTCCTTGTGATCTAGACATGGCCTTTGTGACAGTGGACACAGAGACATGTGACTCTGCTTATCCACATACAGACTTTTTCTATGGAAAGGCTGCCAGATCTTAGGTTTTTTGTTGACAGATAATATTTTTGCATAGATTTTTCTGTTTCCTTTCACTGGCAGTCTTAAATGTTTTAAACGTTATTAAAGATTGTGTCTAGCTTTATTTTTTCCAGTATTAAAACTAAAATTTAATTCAAGATCAGCGTCTAGCTTGAAAAACTTTAAGCAATGCAAGTTGATCTCCTTTACCTAAAGGGATGGGGAGAAGGAGAGGGAGATAGAAATTGAAGCCATAAGAAGAGAGTGTTTAGATAAACTACATGGTATGTCTAAAAAATGATGGCTGTTGGTCTAATCCTAGAAGATTGGATTGGAAGGGACCCCAAAGATGATCCAGTTCCCCTTCCATGACCAAGTCCCAGAGCAGTGCCACACGTGCTGTGACATGGCTGTGCTTCCTCTCATTCCTGCTGCTCTATTTCAGGTCTCCTACCTGGCCAGCATCGTTCGCTATGGGGAGACACCAGAGACTTCCTTCAATCAGTGGGCATGGAGTTTGATTTTGAGGCTGAAGCTGCACAGGAATGACCGTGGGGTGCAGCAGAGCGGGCTGGCTGTCCCCGTGTGTGACAGCGCGCTGGACACGGCTGAGTCGGTCACGCTGCACCCCCTGCTCAAGGCTGTGAAGGCCAACATCCCCATCGGCTGCTACCTGGCACTGGCAATGACCACCCTGGGCCACAGGTGAGGGCTTTGGGGGTGTTTGCGTTGAGTGGATGGCCCCAGGGCCTGAGCAGCCTCCCTAATAGTGAGCTGAGGGTTGTTAACAGCTTTTGTGCCTGTTTAAAGAGTAAAGGATTTGTGATGCAAGGGATCAAGCAGCTTGTCATCTCTCTTATGAGGAGCTGGGCCTGGTTAGTCTGGAGAAGACTGAAAGGGGATCTCATTAATGCAGACAAACATCTCAGAGGGGTGTCCAGAGGATGGTGCTGGACTCTTCAGTGGTCCAGCAAGCGTATGAGAAGCAACGATCACAACTAAGACACAAGAAGTTTCACCTCAGTTTGGGGAAGAACTTCATTATGCTGAGGATAGCAGAGCCCTGGAACAGCTACGCAGGGAAGTAATGGATTCTCCTTCTCTGGAGACATTCCAAACCCTCCTGGACACGTTCTTTTGTTTCCTGCGCTGGGTGTCTCTGCCTTGGAGGGGTTTGGACTGGGTAATCTCAAGGTCTTTTCCAACCTCAGCTTTGTGTGATTCTGTGACTGTAGTTTCACAGAATCCAAGAATCATTTAAGTTGGAAAAGATCTCTAAGGTCATCACGTCCAACTTGTGACCAATCCCCACCTTGTCATCCAACCCAGAGCACTGAGTTCCACGTCATTCTTTGGATATCTGCAGGTATGAGAAGTCCACTGCCTCTCCGGACAGTCTGTTCCAGTTCTAATAATCTTTTTTGTGAAGAAATTATTCCTGAATTCTTTCAAACAATATGCTGTTTCCTTTATTTTGCTAGTAGTATATTTTTTGCCTTTTACACTTTTGGGTCCATCATAAGAAATAGTACTGAACGGGAGGTTAACAATAATTTCTCTGGACAGGAGTAACTTTGAACCACACTTACTGAAAGGGTTGTTCTAGATGATTTCTAGATAATTTCTTTTATCAGGGCACCACCACATTCAGAAAATAGTGTGGAGGGAAAACACATTCACTCTGGAATGGTAAATAAAGAGCATTATAAGAGCAGTGAACCTCTTAGCTGTGACTGTGTTCCAGCAGTCTTTTCCAGAGCTTTTAGCTGATTTGTAGGTAAGGCTTTTTGACATAATCAAATGTTCTTGTTTGAGGTACAGAGCCACAGAAAATTTGATCAGTTCTCACCAGAATTGTTTTTCCTGAATCTATGATCCCTTTGGTTATGTGCTATGCTATTCAAAATTTTCACTAACTTGTTTTCTATGTATAATATTATGGTACTCTTATGAGAAAAAACTGTCTGGGCTTTCTTCTCCTTCCCCAAGGAAGCCATTGTTTTGTGGTAAGATTGTGTCATAGATATTTGAAAGCACTGGAGTAGTTTGAGACTGATATTAAGGTATTTTGGGTTGAGAGTGGAAATTTTTTCATAATATTGACCATGGAATAAAAAAAAAACAAAGAACTTCTTTAGTCTGTTCCCCTGCACCTTCTCTGTTTGGCCTTTGGCTCTTCTTTTCCCTGAAGAGGGAGGCAAGTTGTCCAAGTTAGGCAGGAATAGTGAGCTTTAAAGTTATAGAAACTTGATGAAGACTTGTATCTCCAGTGATATTTGGAAGATGGAACACTGATCCCCAGAAAGTAATTTGTGAAGGAAGGAGATAATTAGTAACTATTTGAGAAGGAAATACTTAGCAAATCTGTCAACAATTGAATGACTTCTACAGCTGAAGGAAAAAACCTCTGTGTTTAGCAATTAAGATTTTCAAAGATAAAATGTAAAGTTATGAATGTATTTACATCTAAGTTAATAAAAGTTAAATCAACACCTTGTCTCCCTTTCTGCTGATAGTGAATGTGTTTTTCTTTTTTGTTTTGTTTTGTTTTCTAACAGCATTGAGAAATTCTGTGCTGAAGGGATCCCTCTTTTGGGTGTACTAGTCCAGTCTAGACATCTGAGAACAGTGGTCCATGTGCTGGATAAAATTTTACCCTTGTTTTACTCTTGCCAGTATTATCTCCTGAAGAATGAACAGTAAGCATTATATGTTCATAATATGTTAATTTTTTTTATTTTATACATTTGTTAATTTGTTAATAGTTGCAGTGAAAGTTAATAATAATCTTTTGATTTTGATGCCTGACAGTCTCTCAAACAAATCCTGAGTAAGATTTGGGTGCTGATGTAGATCAGGAACTGTATTTAGTCCTCATGAGCTGCCTTGAATTACAGGCTGGTGTGAAATGTTCATACTGTGCCCAGTGTATGGCTGAACTGGAGCAATTAAATCTACATTGTGGTTGTGAATCAAAGCCTTTCTATATATGCCTCACTGGTGCTATTGAGCTGGTTTTAAATTCTCTAGAAGCAGAGTTTTCTATTTATTATGCAGAAGGAGATATTTTAATTTCATTTGTTGACATCCCTAGATTTTTATCTTATGTGGAACTGTTCCTTCATCTGGATAGTGGAGTCCCTCAAGGAGTGACCCAGCAGGTTACCCATAAAGTGACACAGCACTTGACAGGAGTGAACTATGGAGAAAATGTTAAGCTGCTCAGTAGTATGATACAGGTAAGAAGATGATTTAAAAAAGAAAAGGTGGGGAGAGTGTTTAAAACCAAGCTTATTTGACTGAGTTAGTATTGAAGGTTAGAAAGGATACTGAACCTGGCAGTTCAGTCACAGAGTACCCTGTATCAAGCATTAATAGTTGGGTTTGGTTTCCTGAAGTGCTTCTGCTTAAACTTGCCTAAATCTTGCAATGTGTGTGACATTATCAACAATATTTGCTTTTCAGACCTCTTGGGAAATTCATTTTCCTACACCATGTCAAGACTGTTTAAAAAGGAAATGTAATATGCAGCACTGCTTTCTTGTTTCTGTTATTTAAAGAATACAGCAGAGATGTTAATGTTTGCAAGCTGTGCTTTTTACCATTAGTTTAGGGCTCTGGAATGGACAAATGTTCTTGAGTTAGAAACAGTAGTGTTTTTTTAAGTGCAGAGAAGTCAAACCCCAAGGCCCTCTAACATTAGAGAGGGATAATGGAAAGAAACCTGGAAACAGACCAGGAAGGCCTTTTGTCCGAACAGCAGCCTGGACTTTGGAAATGGGTGCTGTTTATGCCTGCAGGGGTCCTGCTTAAGGCATCTGTGTCTGTTTCTGCTGATTGCACAAGGTGCTCTGCTCTCCAGGCTTCAGAATCTGCAGAAGTTTGGAGGCTGAAGATGACAAAGCTGTCCTTATTTGGGTATAGAGAGTGTTGTAATTTATTTAATTTAGGATAGCCCGATGGCCTCAAGCAAGTCAAACAGTTTTCCAATAGATTCTTAAGCTTTAGTCAAAGTTGTAATCTGTTGACGAATTTTACCCTTTTTTAATTTGTCAGACTCACATTTTTGTAAGTGACCATCCAAATGGAGTGGGGCCAGCTGCAGTCCTGGAGTTCTGGGTGCAGGTCCTCACCAGCCAGCAGCTGTGGCACAGGGACCGGGCCACGCTCTGCCTGCTGGATGACTTGTGCAAAGCTGCGTTTCAGTACAACCAAGAGGACTGTGTGCAAAAGCTGCTTTACCAGCAGCACAAGGTAAATAGCTGTGGTGTTTTGGTGTGGCTGTTAAGTAAATGGTCAGCTTGTGTGTCGCACAGTTGGATTTTGATGTGAATTATTTTCCTGAAGTGGAACAAAAATGACTGTGAAATCGTAGGATCGTTTGGTTTCGAGGGACCTTTACAGCCCATCCAGTCCAACCCTGCCATAGGTAGGGATACCTTCCACTGTCCTAGGTTACTCCAAGCCCTGTCCAAACTGTTCTTCAGCACTTCCAAGGATGAGGCAGCCACAGCTTCTCTGGATAGGTGGTCATGATGATGAGTGATGATGAGGTTATCTGATTTTTTTCTGAGTTGGTTAAGAAGATTTTTTCTAATTTAAAATTCATGAAATGTCTGATTTTAATGATGATAATAATTACTACTAAAACCAGTTTGGAACATAGTTTTCATTCATTTGAGTTCTATTGTGGTTTGTCCTCTTTGCATATCAAATATTTGATGGAGTATTTAGAACAAAAATGGAACTCCCTCTCCTGAAAAAAACCAGACACAGTCACTGCAACAGGATGTTTTTACTGAAATAGAAAGTCCAAGCAGGCGTTTCAGTGGTGCCTGGCTGAGCTGAAATTGGAAAGTAGCAACAGGAGCTGGAAAGGAACCTGGATGGAGATTGATGCACCTGTAGCTTCTAAATCACCTGGTCATGAAAAAAACCTCAAATGTTTTCTGTTTCTGTGCAGAATGCTTTGGGCTATCACTGTGACAAGGGTATGCTGTCTTCACTGGTCAGCTGGATCGTGGCAGGCAATGTCACACCATCCTTTGTGGAGAGCAATGCTAACTCCTCTCAGGTGAGTGCCGTGATGGTGTTTTGTGATGGAAAAGCAGCATACTGGTCTAGGGATCTTTTTCGGTTTTTTTTAGATTTCTCGGTCACTTTTTCTTCCTGAATTTTCTTGTGATAAAATCCCAGTTTAGCCTTAGAAAATGCTGTGGGTTTATTGCACTAAAAGGAATGTGGATATTTTGTACAGGTAGAGTTTGTCTAATCTGCACCCAAGAACTCGTATAATTGAATTTGTTAGTTAAATTTTCTTCTAATCTACTATTTTTTCTTGATTTTTAACAAGGTTAACAAGTTTAACAAGACCAAATTTGTAAAGCCTGACTTTTCTGTTAGATCAGTCTTTATTTGATAAATATTTTGAATTCGAGTTACTTTCTCTCTGCTTAAGTGAGCTCCTTCAAGCAAAAAGGAAAAAAAAACCTTTGCAGTATCCCAGACAGAGATGTGTAGTGCAGGTGGAAGAGAGAAGATCTTATTTTACTGAGATGGTTAGTGAGAAGGTTGTTTCTTCCAGAGCTTTCTGGGTAATTCTGTCAGTTGTGTCTGCTTTCCCCGTTTTTTCCCAAGTACAAAAGGAAAGTTTGAATTTAAGTATAAAGAGGTTTTGTTGTTGAGATGTGATACTGCTTTTTGCAACTCTGCAATGAGAATTCATCAAACACCTATTCCTCTTAAGAAATCATCAAGCTTCCTGATCCTGCCCGTGCCATTTTTTGATCAATATTTCTGTCATTTTTGTGTTGTCCAGGTCTGGTTTGCATGGATGGTGTTAAATATGGAGTCAATATTTGAAGAAGATTCACAACTTCGCAGAGTTGTGGAGGGGGAGCTGGTTATCAATGCCTTAACACCTGATCAGGCTCTGAAGGTGAGAGAACTGGTCATCTCTTTTTATTTATTAGAGAGAACTGCTGGAGAAATGTTCCCTTGTATCATTTAGTTTTTCTCTTATGTACTACTTTCTTACTAGGATAAATGCATAAATAATACTTTATCTGGCTGCGCAGTAGGAAATATACTGCAGGGAAACTTTCTTTTACATTTTGAGTATATTTGAGTTCTTTTACATTTAAAAGCTATTGTGGAAATACCTGATTTTACTGTATCAATATCTACAGAAAACTAATTTGTGCTTTTGCATGAGTTTCTGGGTCATCTAAAAGCCTCACAACCTCCAGTAGATTTATTCTATACCCCTGACATGGGTAGTGCTTGTTTTTCAGGTGGGAAAATATGTCTGTATTTCAAAGAGATGATTCCTCAGATGATCTGAATTGTGCAGAAGACTGGCCTTTAATTCTTTCTGTTTTCTGAATTATTTTCCAAGATGTTCAACTATTTAGGCATCTCCTTTAACAAGGCACTTAATCTGCTGTACTTCAGGCCACATTGCAGCATTTTCCAGCTTCTTTGCCGAAATATAGTTAGAAATTCTGGAGTGAAGCAAGTGGAAGCCAAAACATGCTAAGTGTAACTTTTGGCCCATCCTTCATCTCAGCTGTTTCGGTGTGTTTCAGGGAAGGAGGTGGCTCTGTGAAAATAGGTTTGCTTGGGCTGTGTCAAGTACATGTCTTGCATCCTTGGAGCTGATCTGGAGAACATTTGTTCTTTGGCTTGCAAGTCTTGATTGAGCTGGAAAACACAAAGAGTGTGGGAGGTGTGTGGAAATGATGCCAGAGGTCTGGTGGAGGGGTTGAGGGAGTGCCAGGGTCTGCTCCCAGTCTTGGGAACTCAGAAAAGCCTCCCATTCCCCTGCTTCTGGCACAGTTCAGGGGAACTTGGAATGGGACTGCTTAACCATTTAGTGCGTCTGTGGTGTTGCTAAAATGGGATGCTGCTACTCATAGGTTGCTTTGGTTTTTTCTGCTTTTGCTTCTGTGTTCTTTCTTCACATTATTTATACTTTGTGAATATGCTATTTTGAATTTTCACTAGAGCTGTATTAAATGTCATCTGGAAAAAGATAAAAGTAGCATGCTGGAGATCTAAGCCAGGGACATCTACTTGTGTAACGAACAATGGTAATTAACTGTAATTAGCTCTAGTGGCCCATATATTGGTCTTGTGTCAGAGCCATCATGCTGGAGTTCTGTCAGCATCAGAGATGTAGGTCTGCTCTCCAGCATAACTGTGAGATGGGCAGCTCGTCCTTTGAGGCCTGTAACAGATGTGTGACTGCTTCCAAAGTTTTCTGCTCTGTAATTACCAAGTGTTCACACTGTGTTAATCTGCCCAGTTAACCTGTGACAGGCTGTTACAGACCAAACTTGTCTGGAAATATTTCTGCAGAAAGCCCAGACCCAGCTGAAGCTGCCCATTGTGCCTTCCCTTCAGAGGCTCATGATTTACCGCTGGGCTCACCAGGCCCTTGCTACCCCTGCAGATCACCCTCTCATGCCGCTGATCTGGCAGAAATTCTTCCTGCTGTACCTTCACCGACCAGGACCACAGTATGGGTGAGTCTGACCTGCTCCAGTAGATTAATAAGCACTAATTAAGTGCACAGCAAGTGGGAGTCAGTGCATTACACTGACTGCTCCCGAAAGCAGTGGGTACCAGCAGCTTCTCTGGTCAGCCAGTTTAGCTGCAGAGATGATGATTTAACACTTGCAACAAGACTTAGTTACGCTTTTTTGTTCATTTTTAGGTTACCTGTAGATGGCTGTATTGGGAGACGCTTTTTTCAGAGTGCAGCTCATGTTAACTTGCTAAATGAGATGAAGAAGCGGCTGACAGAGGTGGCAGACTTCCACCATGCTGCCAGTAAAGCACTGAGAGTGGAGAGTCCTGAGGGCAGTGACAGGTCACCAAAGAAGGCCAGCTCCTCACCTGATTACCTGACTTCACCTGAGCTGCATAAGGAACTTGTCAGGTAAAAAAAGCCTGCCCAGTTCAGCATTAATTAATGCAACTGCCTGCAATTGAGTAACTACACACAGTAGTACACACAATTGTAGCTGTGTGAGGAGTGAAGGGATGTGACCTTAGATGGCAGATGTGACCTTATTAAAAGCATAAAATCAGAGAACCATTCAGGTTGAGAAAGCCTTTCAAGATCATCAGTCCATCACTTAACCCAGCACTGTCAAGGCCACCACTAACCCATGTCCCCAAGTGCATAGCTGGGCTCAAATCCATTCCTGTGTTTGCATAACTTGTTTAGTTTGAGAGGGGGCTGGTTTTACTGCTCAAAATAAAGCATTGTTGATAGGTATGTCACTCTCTTTAGGGGAAAAGCTTTGTTTTGTAGTGAATGGTAGCCCCATGTTGGCAAAATATTTATTATTTAGGCATGTCTGCTACTCATATGTATATCACTAGCTATAAATGTAAAATACTACTTGGGGTGTGTGTATGTTTATCACATACACACTGAATTTATGTCTGAGTAAAATTACTTCTTCAGGAAATTTAATGGGGACTTCAGCACGTGGTTTAGTGCAGTTTGCTTGATTAGCAGCCTAAAGGTGAGCTCTGCTAAGTGTGTTCTGTGCCACCTGAAAAATGGTAAATCTGCTTACCAAAACCTCACCAGAGGACTCCCTTTTTGTCTTGGAGTACGCTAAGAAGGGGAACACAGTCACTCACTGCTACTCAGCTGGTGAATGTCCACTTTTGTGAGGGATAGTAGCTCCTAAGAGATGTCTGTACCTCACGCACACTAAACCTGAGGCGGTATGTGAATATTGTGAGGAAATATTTGAAAGGATTATTTGAAGTATTTGGAAAGAGTCCCTTGTTGAGGGGCCCTGGATGTGTGGAATCGGAGCTCCTGGTCCCCTCAGCAGTCATTGTGCAAACAAACAAAGGAGATCATAAATCCACTTGGTTGTCTGTGAAAAATAATCCAGAGATGCTCACCAGATGAACTTGATTAATATTTTCAGTCTTTCATTTCAAATAAGTTCCCCACTCTAACAGAAAAGCAGACTGCTCTGTGCCCAAATAAATCTTATGCTCAGGAAGTTTAATGGCCTGTCTAGTTTCCTAGACAGGAAAAAAATTATTGGTAGGGTTTATAGGGGCTGATTCTTGGAATTGGTCTACTGCCATTTTTTCACCAAAGACACTGATGAAGGAAGCAGGAGTTTGCTAGTGATATTTAACACCACAGTGTGAAGATTTAATGGCATTTTAGTGCTTCCTTCTCAGGAAGGCTTGGATGGCATGATTGTGAAAATCATAGCAGTTGGTGGAATGATGTCAGCTGAAAAAATCTTGTATTTATATTAAAGTTTTAACAAAGAAGGAAATGGGAATGAATGAGACAGAAAAGAAATTAAAAAATGTGACTAAACTCAGACATGACATTTTGGAGCAGGCACTGCAGAGAGGTTGCAGGATGAGAAGCCAAACTTGCTGATATGTACTCTGTTTATTCCTTTGGTCTTTTGAATGGGATTGTGGTGATGCTTTCTGACATAAGAGACCATTCCAGTTCTAGATCTTATGCTAGTTTGCATAAATGTTTTCCTTTCCAGAATTTGTCCTCTTACTCTTTGTTGCTGCCCTTCATATATTTCCAAGTCCCTTCTTTCCACTGCTGGTCTTTAACTTGACAGTAAACAAGTGAAAAAGCACCTGAAATACCTTTTTTTTGACTATTCCACCTTGTAGTATTTGTTGCCGTAATTGTAACCTTAGAACAATCAATTTGCACCAATCTTTTTTTCCTTTTTTTTTCCCTCAGGCTTTGTAATGTTTTAATTTTGTGGTTGGAAGAAGAGAGTTTCCAGAAAGGAGATACATACATTCCCTCTTTACCAAAGCAATATGATGCACATAGACTTGCTAAAGTCATGCAGAATCAACAGGTGGGTTGCTTAGAACGCTGACAGTCTGAAAACTAAACTTGTAAAGTCCACTTGCTAAAATGAGGCTTTGAAATCAGTGAGGGAGTTGTGTTACTAGTCCTTAATAAATGTACAGCATGAAACCTTAATGGCTCTAACCTTTTTCCTAAAATCCTGTGCTATCCCAAACTGCCTTCCTTTATGTTTGAAAGATGAGTTCGATGCAGATGCCTTGCATATCTGTTAATTCTTACAACACAATCCTTTTTCTGTACCACTCTGTAATTCTTTCTATGTTCCAAGTTAGTACTGGAGGATTATTTAAGTTGCGGCTTTAAATAACAAAAGACTGGAAGCCAAAACCTGCTTGCGTTGGTAGTCTGTAAAATGTCAGGTTCAAATACAAGTTAGTGAGTGTGCATTATTCTATTCTTCAAGCCTGAAGACTTAGTATAAGCAAAATGCTGCAAGAGGAGAGATTTTGGCAGGGCATTTACTTATGCTTGCTTTGTTTTCACTCCTCCAGAGTATATGACTACTGGAAATGCAGCCTGCATTAGCCGGGCTGCAGTTAATCGTGCCATGATGTTTTAGACTTGGTCTCTTGTATTCAGGAGCAGACTTTTAATAATATCTTTCCCTTTGTCTCTTATGTGTTAGAAATAAAACCTGATCTGTGTGTTAGGATTTATCTCTAAGTGTGACAAATGCCTTTCAGTAGATATATATATATATGTAATAAAAATAGTTCAGTTTTTCTTCAGTTTGAATTTTTTGCTCTTAATGATAGATTTCCTATGAATTTAAACTACAGGATACATTTTTTAATGTATTTACTTGAGGTCCCCACCTACTAGCATGGGTGAAAATGGGGATGATTATTTAATTCTTTTGTTCTCCAGGATCTGTGGATGGAGTATGTCAATGTGGAACTCATACACCATGAGTTTCAGGAAGCTCTGAACCTTTGGCTGCAGGTTCAGCTTGAATCACATCCAACCTGTGCTTCTGCAGCGGAGACAGATTTCACCAACCCTTTGTCAGGTAAGGGATAAAAATGCCTTAAGGAAATTGCACCTTGAAGGATTACTGGGATATCAAAGCCCTGGTTTCTTCGGAGCTTGATGATGCCTGCACATAAAGATATTAATACTGTTTGTTTTCTGTGGGTACAATATTTTCCATCAATTTGTCATGGTTTTCTCACTAAGATTTTCATGTGAGGGGCTAACATTGATGGGTTTTGGCTTCAAGACTGCCATGTTACAGAGGAGAGCTAGGGCATCGTGGGCGAGTTCCCCAAAAGTTTCTCTGCACAGAGCTTGCTCCAGACATTTTTCCAAAATTCAGAGACAGTTGCAAGCAAAGGTGTAAAACCAACTGTACCTGAAAACGTATTGTCTCTGGGAATTTTTCAAGTTTAGTTTTGTTTGTTTGTTTTTTGTTTTGTGGTGTTTTTCCCCGTGTGTCTCCCTAGAATTTTGACAAAACTAAAGAGTTGTTCTAGCACAGAAAGGGTGATAGTCATAGGTGGTGCATTAAGGATGTGGTGAAATTGGATTTGGGGCTGATCCAAAGAAGAGGAAGGAGTGAGGGGTTAGAAGGAAACTGGAATAGTTTCATAGGTGAATTTACACTCTTTGGACCAAGAAATTGAATGAAAATCAGCAGAAGGAGAGGGCTGACCCAGAGAAAGGCTGTGCTCTGAGAAGGACTTGGCACTCACAAGACCAGAGGTAAGAATGAATTGCTGAGAAAGGAAGATGAATTTTGCTTAGAATTTGCTTGTCTGAGTGCCTGTGTCAGATGAGTAAAATAAATGGAGTGACAGAAAAACTGAAGATAAGAATGTTAGGGTAAAACAGGGAAATGAGAGGATCTTTTCATCCTAATCTTTGTGTGATGGAAGAGTTGGTCATGAAAATTAGCTGTGTGAAATAGAGTTTGGCAAAAATAAGAGGATTAGTTGAGTAATTTTTTTTAAGGGGGAAACCTGAGAAATACTTGTCTGCAGTTAAAAATGCTTCATACAAAAAAATGAATGTTTTTATTCAGTTTCTCCTAAACTTTTCTTATTGACCAAACTTGCTTCTGCTTTTTAAAAATTTTTCTGTAGCCAAAGTGAGGATTGTGACTAATTTGAAGAAGCTTGATACTCCCAAGCCCCCTCTACCACTGCAGACAATGAAAGCTCCTGTGCCAGTGATTTCCTCTGCCACTCTTGTGAGTCAGAAAGATGCGATCCAGCTCATGCGCAAGGACCTGAACATCTTGCAGCAACACGCCAAGTGAGTCATGTCTGTGCTCCTTGTGCCTCATCAGTGTGTCCAGCAGTGCCTCAAAGTGATCGTGGAATCACAGAATGGTTTGGGTTGGGAGGCACCTCAGAGCTCACCCCATCCTGCCCACTGCCATGGGCAGGGACACCTTCTACTATCCCAGGTTGCTCCAAGCCCCGTCTAGCCTGGCCTTGGACACTCACAGGGATTGGGCAGCCACAGCTGCTCTGGACACCCAGTGCCAGGGCCTCCCCACTCTCACAGGGAGCAATTTCTTCCTGAAGATGACCTTCACAGCAGCCTCATCTTGGTGTTTTTTGTGTTGTTAGCACAAGACTGTCAGCACTTGATTCCTGCTTCTTGTCCCTTTTGTTTTCTTTCTTCTGGTCTGTCAGGTTATTATTCCACTTCTTCAACTGATAAGAGTGCACAAGTCTTACCTAATGACTGAGATTGCATCAGAGGGTATCTAACTTTTTTTCTCATTTGGCATATTTCCAGAAATAAAGCATTTTAGGCTAGATGTGTTGACAATGAGTTATTTAACTCTTTTGATCTAAGGTAATAGTTGCAACATGGAGCACCCAGGAGAGAAATCTGATTTCTGGTTCTGCTAGCTTTGTGACTGAAAGAGACTTACTGTTTTTAATATTCCAACTCAGATAATCCGACTAAATTGTTTTTAACCACAACTGGTCAATCTGTAGCTGTTCGTACTTAAAGTAGTAATTTAATAACAATATTATGAACCAGAACAAAAACTAGTAAGCTCTTGAGAGGCTGTGTCTAAACAATTCCAGTATCAGTTTTAGATGGGTTCTCTTTTTTCTGTTTTGTTTTTTTTTTCCACTTTTGACTGAATCATCACACTCCAGTTGTTTTTTTTTTTTGTCTGGTGGAAAAATGCATTTTGTACAGGGATAATTCTGTTTAGTTTCTTTGCGGGCTGTCATATCAAGTAATTCAAAAGAACTCACACATACTTGAGTAGTTTTGTTCTTATGAACCTCTTTTTTATTGCTTTGAAATGCTATTACTTTGAAGTTTTAGCTGAATTTAATTTAATAACCTTTCATGTTTTTCACGAAAGTGTCATGAGTCTTTGTACAGCACATTAAATTGAAGTCTCCTCTCTTCTAAATTCTTAGCATTGCTGTCTTCAGGAAAGATTTTGGTAATTTTATTAATAAATGCCTTTCAGAACTGCAGCTCTCTGGGAGTCTCAACATGTTGCTCTGAACAGTGAGATCCTGGACACGATGCCTAAGCTGTATGTCAACAGGGAGGAGCAAATTACCCTCCACCTGGAGTGCCGGGGAACTTCAAATAAAGACTGCCAGGGAGCAGCTCAGCTCACCATCCAGGTTAGAGATATGGCATCACCTCTCTTTTGGGGCTGTTGAACACACAGGATGAATGTGAAATGGCTGGATTATTATAAAAGTGGTAGCATTTGACCAAATAAATCCACACACATATCAGTGGTCTGAAACACCTCATGTGTAATGCTCAAAAGGAGAAGCAGATCAACAGCTGAAGAATAAGTTGTTGCATAAGCTGTTTTGCTCATGGTGTCTATTCTAAACTGTTTACCGGTGTATGGATGTGGGAATTTGCTTGCTGATAGGAATAGTAGGAATGAAAATGTTTATGGAAATACTTTCATGTTGCTTAGTAAAATAATTTTTGATTCCCTCTAAGTTTCAGTCCCTGTGGATTAAAAGCCTTAGATAAAAGACATGAATTCTATTAATGTGTGTGATAATTAATTAGGAACATGACCAAGGATGTGTGCTTGGGCACAATGTACTAAATCTGATCAAAGCTCTCAGGGGGATAGCCAAATTCAGAGCTCTCTGACTGCACTCAGCTTCTTCCTTGGAAATAACTGCAACATGGAAGAGTTTTAGCAAAACCATGTTAATTCTGAAATGAACGTGTGTCTTTTTGTTATTTAGTTTGAAGGGAAGCACAAAAATGAAGCAGTGAGCCAGCAGCTTCATGCTCTGCGTAAAGAAGTGAGACAGCTGCAGGCAGAAGCCATGAAGCCACCTTCCCTGGGTGTTGTGGAAGCAGCTGTACATGTGGAGAATTTCATAACGTAGGTTGTTCACATGCTGCTCCGGGTAGTGGTATTTGTGTTTCCATTTTTGGCATGTTAGAGTTAAAATGTGGAACCTGTTCATGTGTTTTGCCTCGTGCTCATCAGCTTGGGCCAGCAACAGAGCTGGAGTCCTGAGACCTATGTGTTTGTGACACAGCAATTCTTATTATCAGAAGGTCATCCAAGCTCAGCAGGGCACACAGTATTGTGTTGTACTTCTGTTTATTGTTTTCAGCTTCTTTTTATTGTTCTATGCATTATAATAGCTCTCCTAATCCTGTAAAAGAATGCTCAGTGATGACACAAGGCGGCTGTGCTAAGCTTTAAAAAGCAGCAATTTTGCAGCAGAGCTGTCTCAGCCATAGGCTAAATTGCATGATTTGAATATGACTCTCTACGGGTTTTTCTCTGTTATAGTGCAGGACATAAACCTTTAATAGAATGCTATAATTTGGAGTAGTTTTTCAATATGTGAAACAAAATGGTGCAGTAGAAGTGGGTTAGATAATACCACTTTTTTTGAGGGGTGTGAATAAAATGGAATTGTCCAAGGACCTTTTCCTAACTTAAAGGCCTTTTACAGTTCATCCCAGAGGCCCACTTTTGCAACTTCATCCTCAATCTTCCAGATTCCTGCTGGAATTCTCCTGAATGTAGCTGGTTTACTATAGAGTGTAATGATTGTACAAGTAAAAGGATTTATGTACTACTTCAACTTGTTCATTTTTGATCATTAATCTTATAAATTCTGTGGATGAGCTAGTTCTTGGGATTTACATCAGTGGAATTGCATCTTCTTCACCTTTTTAATTCAGACCTAGTGAAGACAGGAGTTTGATCTAATGAAACATTTACTTGGGAATACACAAGAAAAGATAGATTCTGTTTTAATTCTTTTATTGTTGCCTGTGAAATGAAATGGGCTAGTTTTTCATGCAATACAAAGCCGGTTGAGATGCCATCAGAATACAAGAAGTATATGATTAAAGGGAGAAATAAGCCATTGGAACTGTGCTTTGGAAATCTTTCAGTGTTCACTTTCTGAGTCTAATTATGGAGAGTTTCTAAGGTTTGGAAGTATCCATTTCAGGCAGCAAAATTACATGAGCTAAATCTGTGACTTTTCGGTCTGGATATAAGAAGAAGGGATACTCAGGGAGTATCACAAATACTCATTTCAAGGCTGTATATTGGCAAGAAGCTGCTCTTTATTGTTACATTCTCAGTATGTAAATTTAATTTGCCTTTTTAATTTAATGTTTTAGGGCCCTGATAAATATCTACAAGGTGCAGCCTATGCCTGCAATCAAGAAAGTTGGAATTGGTTTGTTTTTTACATTGGTAGAATATGTGTGTGATGAAACTCAGCGTAATCCTCCCACAAGGCAGTTCTTCACATCCTGCATTGAGATTCTGGGCCAAGTGAGTTTATTTTTGAATATGAAAATATTTTCTAAATTTTTAAAATTTGGTTTTTGATGCTAATTCTTATTCCAATTTCACTGATGTTAATGGGGGAGGGGCAGTCCTAAACACATTCAGAAGGCTTAAAGTTAACTTCTAAGCTTCTACATTTTGTTTTCAACTAATTGTGTAATATGCAGTCTTTAGCAGAGCTGAAGCTTGCATTTAAGCAAAATAAGAACTGTTGCTCTGCCAGATTTGTCATTGTGTTAGTTAAATGCTGGAATTTTGGGCAGGTAACTAAGATTTGGATACTTTCAGTTCATAAGAGTGTGTTTCAGCATAGACTTTACTGTTACCTATCAATTTCTGGTTGATGCGCATCTTGTCAACCTCTGTATTTAGACACCTTTCTTCTACAGCCTTGCAGTGTTTTCTGTGTAGTGGGGTATATCAGAAGTTTGCTGGTAGAGAAGACAAGTGCTTGTTGTTGGTAGTAATGTTTACTGTATTTGTGCTCTGAGAAAAAAACATTAGTGTCTGCTTTGGGTCAGATACTTAGATACAGTTACATTCCATGTGCAGCTGTCCTTGAGCACCTTTAACAGGTGAAGTGCTGAGAAGTTCTTCACAGCTCTAGTTCTGTTATGTTTTTCTTATTACCAAGCAGGGCTGTTGAAATCAGGATTCATTTTCTTACAGTATTTGATCAGAAAAAAAAATTATTTCTAGGTATTTTTAGACAACATACATTATCACAAATGCTGGTCTAAAGTGAACTAGGAAGACATGTTTGTTTTGTGCTATATCTTGTGGAATAACAGCATCTAGTTGGTGTTAATCTTATAATGTCAGTCTTTTCCCTTTTTATAAAAGGACCAAAACCATGAGTGTCTCAGCAACAAGCTTAAGGGATGTATTTTCCAGTTGACTGATACTTGGCTGTTATTTTTTCCACCATTCCCTCTTTTCTCAGGTGTTTATTAGTGGGACCAAATCAGAGTGCAAGCGTCTGCTCCAGACGATCCTGCAGAATCGGAGACTCTGTACTCTCCTTTCTCCTTACTTCACTCCTGTTGCCTCTCCCAGTGAATTTGTAACTTTATATGAAAAAGTTGTGGCCTTTCTGAGTGAGGATAACAGTGATGTTGTCTTCATGCTGCTGACAAAGGTAATAAAGTCTGGTCTGTGGGTCTTCTTTGCCTGAAGACCATGTCCTTAAGCTAAAGAGGAAAGAGGTAGAAATCTGAAAAAATAGCATTGACAGGTTCTGTAGAGCTGTGATGGTCATACCAAATGGTAAGTGTTTAAACTCAAGAGGGGCTGGAGACAAAAGCAAATAGCTTAAGTAGCCTTTTCTAGCACGGATAGTATCAGTATGTGCTTCCAAGGGCTTACTGCTGAAATTAACAACATCTCTTAATACCTTCTTCTGTCTGGTATCTCTACAAAGACATTCATCATAATAGCCGGTGAATAGCCAGGTGTCTAACAATCAAAACAAAATTTGGGACAGGGTCTGCATTTTCCAGCTCTGTTTGGCACCCACATCCTTCCTGCTAATCTTAAAACAGAGTAAAATAATACCAAATGATGTGCACATCTCCAGTTATTCATGATGCTGCCAATGGAGAAGTTAGCGTAATACCTGGCCTTTGATATTGCTCTGATTCTCTGTTAGTTACAGGGAGACAGCTGGCAGTCTGTCCTGGGCAAGACTCTGAGCTGTCCGTGGTGACAGTGGTCAGTATTGTCCCTGCTGGCCAAGGTCTGAGCAGGTGCTCAAAGCTTTGCTCCTCCACCTGAAGTTGTATGGACTGTTGGCATCAGTCCCATTTAATGCTTATGTGGAAACTCAGACACATCTTTATGAATCTGAGCCACTGTGCCAAGGGCTGTTTCACAGATATTGAGATCTCTGCAGTATGCTAAATCATAGCCTTTGGAGAGTGAGGTTTGGAGTTACGGCTAACGAGGTGCAAATTCATGAAGTTTTTCTTAAGTACATAACAATGTCCTGATTTAATTTCCCCGATGACGTCTCCAACCTTCTAAAGGTGTTGTGTCTCTCGACTCTCCTGCTCACAAATGCTCCCTGTGCTCTGTTGTAGTTCGACCTCACGCAGTGGTTGAGTGTGGCCAAGCCACCTCTCTCGGAGCGCACCCAGCTCCTGCAGTCCATTCACTTGGCTCTCAATGCATGTGGCCTGGAACCTGAAGAAGATATTTTGATGCCATTTAATATCTTCTGCAAGCACTGGACTAACCTTCTCCAGTACCAGTTCCCTGACCACTACAGTGATTTCTTAAGGTTGTTTGTGCAAAGTGAGTATCTGAGGTGATGCATCCTAAGCTTTTGTACAGAACCATTCTGGCTTAAAAATATGAACTCTGTGCAGTAGAGTTAAACTGCAGAATGATTTACACTTCCTTAGGTTTCTGCCTAGGGCATTTTTATGTGCCTTGCTATGTGATGTGATTTTGTTAGACATATTGTAGCTCTTCTGTGAGTCAAGGCACACACATCACTGATAACAAAGATATCAGCCCATGTAACAGGAGAATGCTGGAGGAGAGTCTCCTGCTACTGGAAGCTCCTCTTAATGATGGTTATACCATGGTCTGTAATGCAGAACCCTTGTTTTTGATTACTGTTCAATATCAGGCAGGGAGCTGGAATTATGAAGATGTGTAACTGACACTGAAATATGCTGAAAATGTCCTGGTTGACATTTGATACCACCCACATTCTGATGTGCCCCTCAAATGGGATCAAAAGTTCTTCCTTCTGTCAAACCATACCTGCTGAGGCAGCAGCTCTCTTAATGCGTATTTGCAGCCAGGGATGTACACAGTGCCTGGGCAGCTTTCTAAGGAGAGAAACATGTAGATGCCAAAAGGAAATGTTGATTACATTTGCAAACTAGATAGAATTTCTCACCCTTAAACTTGATGCTTTCAAACTCTTGTGTTACCTTATTTTTTATGTAGCAGGGAGCTCTGATCTCAACCTTTTTTGACTTGTTTGGAGAAAGAGACTAACATTTTTCTGGTTTTCACAAATGCATTCCCTTCATTCTCCTAAGGTTCATCAGAACAGCTTCTAAGCCCTGACTGTTGGAAGGCATCACTTCAAGCTTTGGGGTGTGATATAGCAGTGACTGAGCAGGGCAGTTTCAAGAAAAGTGAATCTGCTGAAGGTCCTGTGGTGAGGGATGCTGCAAAAACTCTCCTCTCCACGGAACAGGTGGGTGCCTTTGGGGTTGATTTATGCTTTTCAGGTGAAACACATGCCCTCCAGTGACAGATAACATTGCTGCACAGCCTTTCTACAGCTGATTAATAGTTTCCTTCTTTTTACAGGTCAGAGAGACAATAGAATGGCTTTCTACATCCTTCTGCAAACTCCGACTGGCCTCAGTGGACTTCAGGACTTTTGGCCTGTTTTCAAAATGGACTCCTTATGTGCCTGAAGTGAACACATTCATGGAGTATCTCATTAAACGACTGATTGACACTGAAGTTACTAATCTAGCCCAAGAGGCTGTTGGCAGTAGCAGAATTTTAGCAGGTAATGTGTCTCAAACAAAATTACTTAAAAACAGACACCTTATTTCTCTAATTCCCTCTGTTAAGGGCCATTTAGATATACAGTAAAATCTTCTTATTTTGCACTTGTGCAATAATGAATATTAAAATACAGATGGGAAATGTTGCTGCTACTTCATGGCCGTGTAGGACTATAGAATGTATAATCTGTGAGGAAGTTTTTTTTGTATTGGAGCTTGCTTCAGAATTATTTTATGAGGCGATTGTACTGTCTCCAGGAAAAACAGTCTTTTGCACTGAGCAGAGGTTTGGGAAGAGACACTACTGAATTTCATCATGCATGATTTAGATCTGGAAAAAACCTGGCTTTTTAGTTTTTAATTAATTTAAATTTTAAATTAATTTAAATTTTAATTAACACATTTTAATATGTGCAGGATTGCTCCCACAATCTCTGGTGTGTTATGGAAGTTATACTAATAAAACATTATAACAATGCAAAATGCTCATGATAGTTGTAAAGAGCCCTATTGTTAACTAGAGTTACTATTAAGTACATTCTGTTTTAGATTTTTATTTGACCATAAAGGACTGATTAATGGTTGGACTCAATGATCTTGAGTTGTCTTTTCCAGTCTTAATTATTCTATGATTCTGTGAATGTTAGAATGAGAAATGGATACCATATGCAAATTTAGAAAAGTGTAATATATTCACTGTTTTTGATTTGAAGGAAAAAAGCAACTTTATTTTGTTTCCTTTTAGCACTGCAGACCTTGTATTCAGTCATTGCTGGACTCTTTAAACCATGGATACTGGTCTTGGAGAAAGAAGATGCAAGGTATATTTTGCATTTTAAAAGTAAATTAATTTTTGCTGAAGTAGGAACTTCAGTCCTGTAAGAATGGCTTTCATTATTACCTGGATTTAATAATTTGTGGCTGTCTTGCCTTCCATTTAGATAGCTCTCACTTTGTCATTTCCTTAATAATTACAGAACTAATTCATGACCTACATCAAATTTTCCAAGGTTTGGATAAAATAATTATTTTAGATATGAGAAAGATCTTGTAATAATATGAGCAGAGCTGATTATTTGAATGATTTCACTTAGTTTTAAAAACACTGAAACTTGAATTTCAGATTTCCTATTTTAAGTTACCATAATATCTATAATATCTGTTTATAAGAAAACAAAAAAGGCAAACAAATACACTGCCAAATGCCAGAAGTATATAAAGAGTGTATATAAAGGTATATAAAGAATGCTGTGATGATCTATTGCCTTGTGCACTTCTGTCTTGACATGAAAAGTTAGTTATGTTACCATACATTCAAATTTTGCTTTCTTTCAAAATTAAAAGCTTTTGGAGTTGAGTGCACCTTCAGCACAGAAGTTAGAAGGTTGTCTGCAGTTGCTGAATAATGTCATTGAGAAACTCAGTTGTTCCAATGCCATTATGAAATACCAAACAACTAATTTCTGCTTACTGAGTGGATCTTCAGTGGGATAGTGAACTATGCAGCTCTTCTAAGGGAGAAGAGGAGAGTCTCAAAAAGCTGAAATTGGGAGGACTGCTGATACCTTTACTTCATTGCTTTAGAATATTTACATTGCAAATGTTTATGTTCAGGTAACTGAACACAGAAATTTGTGTTGTGCTTCTTTTCAGTAGCCAGCCCTGCTACCCTTGGTTGGAGAGTGACACTCCTGTAGCCTCCACTGTGGTCTGTTTGTTTGCAGATTGCATCAAGCTTTTGCATGAGAGCTTCAAAGGTGAGCGTGAAATTCTAAGCCTCCCCACTTGTTGATTTGGAGAACAAAATACAGAAGTTTAGTGTGCATATTTTTCTTTGGAGTATATTTTAGTGTAACTTACAAGTTTTTCATCTTCAAAAATAGACTTTCTTCTGAAATCAAGTTTGATCTGATTTTTTTCCTGTTGTTAATTCAGCTATTTTCTTTGATCCTAGAAAAGCTGTTACTGAGCCACCATGGAGCTCTGTGGTTACACCTTATGCATTACTGTGAGTGTTGCACAGCCCCCAAAATGCCAGAGTTTATTCTCTATGCTTTCCACACTGAGTTTAGAAGGCTTCCATGGAAGGAGATGCATCCAGACCAGATGCTTATGGAAGAGTTCTTTAAAGTGAGTTCATGGCATCTGTTGAATTAAGTTCATAGTCATTGCTGTACTTGAAAATAGCTGGAGAGAAGGAGACAGTTCTTTTAGCAAGTAGGCTTTTAAAGCTAGTTTTTAGCATTCACAGCTGCTCAATTTATGATGGATTTTTATGAAGGAGTGCTTTGGAGTCTTAGACAAAGTTGTGGGGAACTGTACAGCTCGCTCTTTGTTGATCTGCTGGAATGTCTCATTTATTGCATATATATTAATGTTTTTAGTTAGATTTAATACATTTTGCTATTGCCATGTTTTCACTTTCAAGTTGTCTGAGACAAGGTAAAGCTGCAAGAAGGGGAACAAAATTATAGAGAAAAGACATTTGTCTACTTCTCTGCTGACCTAAGGTGCTGCTGTAGAATTACAGTTAGCTGAAGAACTGAAAAGTGTAAAAGTACTTAAATCTTACATTGTTTTATGCACCTTTTTCCCTTTGTCCTTCCTAGATTGAAAGAGGCAGCCCCAAGAGTTGTTTCTTGTTCTTGGGTTATGTTTTATGTGAAGTAAACTGGGTCAGTGTCCTCTCTGATGCCTGGAATCCCAACCCTCACCCTCAGACTCACAGCATGATTGTCTGTTTGCTGTACATGATGGTCCTGTTGGCAAAGGAGGAACAGCTTATAGGCGAAAAGGTAATTTTTTTTTGTGGCAATTTGTACCAATCTCTTAAAAGAAAAATAATCTTTTACTAGAAAGGACACGAGATGTGACTAAATCCAATTCATCCCTTCTGGAGGACTATTCAGAGGGTCTTGATCATCTTCAAGAAGTCCCACTTCATATCTGTCAGCTTTCTTCCACTTGCAGTATTTTCTGCTCTCCATTTCCTCAGAGGCATTACAAGGTGCTGCACCAAGATGTCACCAGCAGCCTTTGACCATCATTGTATTTCAGTTAAGGAAAACTACCAGAGTTCACATGCTTTGACCTGAATATGCTTGCTTATTAGAAGCTTCTCAAGCTTCAGAAGATAGCTGTTTGCACATGGTGTGAGTCAACCTCAGGAATTCCCTCCTTCCCTCCAGCAGTGTGTTAAACTGACACACTGTCAGTGCTCCCAGAGCACTCCTGTGACACCTTGATGTAAATCTCAAACTTTCTCAGCCCTGTGTTCAGGGCATGAGCAACCTGAGGAGTACTTGTTGTACCAGTGTCACATTCCAGCAGAAGTAGTGTCATTTGGATTAGTTCTGGATTGTCACCACAATTCCAGTATTTATTAATTCTAAAACATGTAGAAACATAGAATAGGATATAGAATATCCTGAGCTGAAAGTAAGCATTGAGTCTAACTCCTGGTCCAGCACAGACACCCCAGCAATCCCACCCTGTGCCTTTGTGAGAGCATTGTCCAAACTGTCCTGGAGCTCTGACAGCCTAAGGGCTGTGATCATTCCCTGGAGGGCCTGTTCAGTGTCCCACCACCCTCTGAGGGAATAATCTTTTCTGATATCCATTCTAAATTTGTGACATAGCTTCATGTCAGTTGGTGTTTCTTTGTGTTCAGGGGGCTCTTTTTCACTGCAGATATTTAAGAGTAGATGGGAGCTCCTCATAGAGAGACTTCCACATTTGCTGACTTGCACTGCCTGTATGAGGTGTGGGACTGCTGTGCTGTTCAGGGTGGTATTTATGAGAATAAGTACATGAGGAGTACCCCCCAGTTGGTGGAAAATTGAGGGAGGCAGTTTCTCTTGTGAACTGACATTAATATATTTCTAAAAATAATATTTTAATGCCTCTTTTAAACCTGTACTGAAGTGACTTTAGCTTGAAGGGTCTCCATATCTTTCTAGCTGTCTTTACATGTTTACATGTCAAATTTTAACATTTTTCACAGACTTTTGTACTTGGTTAGAGCTGCGGCAACAGTCTGGATACAGTTCTGCAAATGCTAGAGATGAAATACATGTGTTAGCTTATTGCTTGAATAAGGAATTGCTTTTCAGACAGACTCCCTAAGGTCATCTGTTTTTATGGGTTTTCAGCTCCATCTTATTCAAATTCTGAAGCCAGAGCTTCCTTCCAATATTGAGTACTGTAAATGGGAATTGAAAACTGCGAAGAAGATGTAGCTTAAACCGATGTCTTTAAATCTTCAGGAATCTCCACTCATAAATCTTCTTGGACAGACCAGCTCCCTTCCTTGGCAGCTTGTGGGCATTTCATCTTATGAAAGCATCATCAGCTACTGCAACAGTCACTACCCTCCCTCTGTTATCCTTGCTAAGGATGCTGGAGCTGAACTGATTGTAAAGCTCCTGAAAATCTCAGCAGGCTTTGGGGCATCTTCAGATAGTCACATCCACCTTGTGAGTAGAACTAGTTTTAGAGCATCTCTGTGCTGTTCTTGGCTTTTGCAAAGTTCTGCTTGTGTATATTACGGAATATGGAAAGCATTCTAGGTGTGATTTTTCTTTTTTTTTTTTTTTCCTAATTGATTTTAATTTTGTGTGACAGGATGCAACACTGAAGTGCCGAGCGTACATTCGACAGGTGGTTCAGTTCCTCAGCACCTTAGAACAAAGTGGAAAGATAACACTTGCAGTTTTGGAACAAGAAATGGCCAAGTTGCTAGATGATGTAGTCATCTTTAATCCCCCAGGTTTGTGTTGAGGAAATGGCAAATTACTTTAAAGCTGTTAAAATCCTTTATTCTGCTGAGTGGATTGGTGGTCATCTGATGATTTAATTATTTGCATTACTGTCATGTCTCTCTTACATTACTTACATTACTTACACATCTCTTACATTACTTACACAACAGAGCATGGTGCTTTGGTGATGTATACATATGTGGGATATTAGCACAAAGCAAAAACATCAATCTTGGCCTACAGAGCTGTCAAGAGTGACAGAAACAACATTAAAAACAGGGATTACATTTGTGAGTAAAACTGGCTGATGATATACAGAAGCTTAAGCGATTCATTTCTTTGTCATCTGGTGGTTTTTTCTAATTTTTATTTTATTTGTCATTTACCTTTTTTTAAAAGGGAAGAATGGCACAAATCCATTCTCCTGGTCTTGAGGTATTAGGACTAATGAGTACAAACTGAAAGCGGGGAAGATTATGTTAGGTGTTAGGAAGAAATTCTTGTTGTGAGGGTGGTGAGATGCTGGCACAGGTTGCCCAGGGAAGTTGGGGATGCCTCAACCCTGGCAGTGCTCCAGGCCACAATGAGTAAGGCCTTCAGCAACCTGATCTAGTAGAAGGTGTCCCTGCCTGGGGCAGGAGGGCTGGAATCTAGACGATATTTAAGGTTCGTTCCAACCCTTAATATTCTGTGATTCTGTGACTCAGAAATGGTTCTAAATTGTAAAACTGGGAAAACTTGAAGGTGTTGAAGAAGTATATTGGTGTACCCTGGTGGTATAATGTGTCCAGACACCCAGGTTTGTGTGGTGAGATCATCCAGCTCTCATTTTTAATACTAGCACAGTCTGGAGGTTCCTCTCTCAAACTGAGTTCAGGAGAAATCCATGTCTCGCTGTACTCCATAGAAATGATTGTGAAACGTCATGTCTCTTCCTGCCCATGGGTGTGTAACGAGGAAGAGGCTTTTCCCAGTGTGCACAGAAAGTGTCTGGTGGTGAAGCTGAGTGTGTGTTCCAGTGTCTCTTCACTGAAAGGGTTCTCTGGTTTCTGCCTTGCAGACATGGATCTGCAGACGCGTCACCTGGCCCTCAGCAGCCTGTTCACGGAGACACTGATGATGCTGAACAATTCCAGCATCACCACGGCCGAGTCCCTGCGGGGCAGCCTGCGCAAGTGGATCGACAGCAGAGTGCAGGGGCTGCTGGCCATGCCCCTGCTCACGGCCGCGTGCCACAGCCTGGCCTCCGTGCGCCACATGGCCGAGACCACGGAGGCCTGCATCACGTCCTACTTCAGCGACGGTACGAGCCTGTCTTTGTCTCACAGCCTCGGGTCAGTCTGGGATGCCACTGAGCACAAATTGTCGGGAATTATGGACTGGTTTGGGTTGGAAGGGTCATTAAAGATCACCTTGTTCCAGCACCACTGCCTTGGGGAAATGACTTCACACTATCACAAGAGTAGATTTCCCTGTGAGAGTGGTGAGACCTTGACAAAGGCTGCCCAGAGAAGCTATGGCTTCTCTATCCCTGGGAATGCCCAAGGCCAGGTTGGACGGGGTTTGGAACAACCTTGGATAATGTCCCTGCCCATGGCAGGGGATGATATAAGATGGTCTTTCGTGTCCCTTTTGTGTCCCAAACCATTCTGGGATTCTGTGATTGTGGTTTGCATCTTACAATTGCTCTAACTGTGTGTTTTCTTAATATCCATACCTGTGAAAACTGATTTGTTCTGTGTAGTGTTGCCATTTTTCCAGCTGAAGTGGAGGACTTTATTAAAAAAAAAATCACTGCAAGAGAACAGAAAACATTTTTTCCCCTTCTCTAGTGTTCTGTAGGCAAATTTAAGAAGAAAATACTCCGGTTTGGTAAAACTCTGAAAGTGTAGTGTGCATGATTTTATTTTTTTTCCTTTTCTTGTTTTCTCTGTTTACATAATCCTTGTGGAAGTACATTTTATTTCTTTGACTGTGTGGAAGATTTCAGTACACCTGAGAGAAATACTTCTAATTCCATTGCTAAAATGTTCAAATTTTAGTCCTGACTGAATGCTGGGAACAGATCTTACCTTGACCTCAAGGAGGTGCCCTATGATGGTGGAATTTTTCTGTTCTCTCTATCAGAGTTGCATGACATGCTGATTACATGAAAAACAGCTAAACCAGCCCAGATTCTCTTAACTAGTAGTCCTGGTTCTTGGGTTTTACTAAGTGCTGCTTTCTCACATGCTTTTTATTCTTCCCTTCTGTTTTCTTCAAAGATTCCCCTCACCACCAGGAGTTAGGCTGGGGCCCTATACTTGCTTCCCTCCAAGTTCCTGAGCTAACCATGGAAGAATTCCTGCAGGAGTGCCTATCTTTAGGAAGCTACTTGACCCTTTATGTCTACCTGTTGCAATGCCTGAACACTGACCAAACCCTTACCAATGAAATGAAAGTCCTGCTAACCATCAGCAAATGGCTGGAGCAAGTGTATCCCAGGTATGAAACCTGAAGCTTCTGAATGTGCCTGGACTTCTGGATTATTGTTATTATTTAGATTAACGTTTATTTAGAGTTGTACAGCTGGTATAATTAGGCCTGGTTAATTAAGTTAATTTCAACAGAGGGCTGGATGAAATGGCCTGTCCTTCTATATCCACAAATACAGGGTCTGTCCATCTGCAGTGCCAACAGAAAGTAGTTGTGGTGGTTAAATGGAAGAAGGAATTTAATCTGCTGTAAAGTCAGTGAGTTTCAGTCATTTTTCAGTCAGACAAGCTTGGTTTCAATGACAGCCCAGATCTGTGCTCTGTTAAAATGACTCGAAGCAAACCCTGAATCATTCTGGGTTCCACTTCTCAGCATGTCCACAAGGTGGGATGAGTTACGTGCTGAATGTTAAGTCTGGCACTCTGAGAGACCTGATGCTGAAAGCTGCTGGATGGGGATTGTGCAGCAGCTCTGAGCCAAATCTGGAGCTAGTGGATGTGATGAGATGCCCAGGGTTAGTGGCCTGTATTGATGTAAAACATCTTAAATAACTGGGTTCTGAGAGGAAAGGATGCATAGCTTTGGGGTCAAAATAAAAATATTTTATGTATGTAACAATTGTAGTTAGAGTTGCTGCTGGAATTGCCAGGATTTAGCAAACTTGATTATTATTTTTCCATGTTAATGTTGATAATGTTCATAATTTCTGTAAAAGAACAATTTGGAAAAATGTTCCCACTGTTTCTTGAAATTCAAAAAAACCTTTCACTGTGGTAGGTGCTGTAGTAATTTCATTACCAAGATATGAAGGAGATAGCAAAGCCACCATATAAAGCAGATTAAACCTTGCTGTAAACAAGGTTTACAACAAATCAGATCTGTGATTGCCTGCAATGGGAAATGACTGGGAGGAGTAACGTGAGGATGCTCTGATGCAGGAAACTCGTGCTGGTGCTTGATGTGGAAAATCTGAGCTTGTTAACCTTAAGTGCCAACTGTTTGGGGAAAGATTAAAAATAGCATAGGAGGAACTTCACTTTGGGCTTTACTCAACAAAAAGCTCAGTGTTTCCTTTTTTTAAGGATCATATTAAATATCTAAATTGTTGTGGTAACAACATCTAGTGCTTCCTAAAATGTTTTATTGGTAAGTAAAGAACAAACAAGTAGAGATACAACTTCATTCGTTTTGTGCCAAGTCTTAGGCAAGTTTAAATCCACTTACAACTGCAATATCATTTATTTCCAGTTTTAAAGCTTAAAATGAAGCACTGTTCTTTGTTGTGGTACAGGCCTGTAAAACCTGATAGCTGGTGGATCAAATCCATATCAGTAGCAGTCCTGGCAGTATAATAACTGGTGAGGTGGTATAGTTATGCTATCCTCATGTGATAAAATTAGCTGTTACTAATTAACAAGCTGAATTCTTCATGGACCTAATGGGGAGGGAAATAAACTTCTTAAACTATGTATCTGACTCTTTAATTTTTATTTTCTATTATGTTTTTCTTTAATTTTTACCTAAAGCTCAGCAAAGGAAGAGGCAAAGCTGTTTCTCTGGTGGCATAAAGCCATGCAGTTATCCTTAGTGCAGCTGGAGCAAGATGACCCCATTCTGATTGAATCTGTCATCCGGACCCTGCTGTCCATCCAGGGCCGGCAGAGCCAGCTGGCTGAAGAGAGACTCACTTCTGGAATACTTGGTGCTATTGGGTTGGGCAGGAAGTCTCCTTTGTCACCCAGGTGAGGGTTGAAGCTGTGGTGAATGAATTGGTTTGAGTCATGGCATTAAAGAAACTGCAGCATGGGTCTGGAATGCCCAGTCTGGGTCCAGCACAGTGTTAAAAGATGATCAGAATCCACATTGCTCCCAGTTCTATAATGTTCTTTAGGCCTGTCACAGAAATAGCACACTGAACGTGTTAATCAGGTTAAGAAGCAAGTATGAAACCCTGCCCAGGTTGTGGTGAAAAAGGAAAGAAAATGTGGTTCTAAATCTGACTTAGTGTCCACCTCAAGCAAAGTTTGTAGGCAGACTGTTAAAGGAAGGTAATTCCACCTGGTCTATAGAAAACTATTTCAGTTGACTTCCCAAGATTTTATATAAAACCAGACATTGCAATTTCTGTTCCTTGAGGTATTGCAAATGTTAAGAGATGTGCAAAGGAGCAAATGCTTGCTTGTGATTCACTCTACCTTCTAAACAGAGACACCAAGTTTGATTGTTAGGTGTCAAAATTAAGTTCACTCTGGAAAAAATGCTGAGAAAAAAGCCCATAAATGTTTGTGGAACAACAATTCATCCCTGCACCTAAATATAACTTTGTGTTTATAAAGACCTTCTGGGATGCAGTGCTATTCAAATTGCCCTGAATTCTTGGTGTCATTCAACTCATCCCTTGGTTTGGGTGATAAGGAATGTTTTCCATTCTGTCACCTGAGGAGTATTTCAGATGTGAGGTGAGGAGTATTTCAGCTAGGCTTGAAACAGATGCAATATTTCCTATAAACGTATTATACTATCTTTTAGTATGTGTTGTGTCCTATTGTGTGCATTCCCAGAGAAGCTGAGATCGCTTTCTACCCCTGGAAGAGCAGGTTGGTTGGGGCTTGGAGCAGCCTGGTCTTGTGGAAGGTGTCCCTGCCCATGGCAGAGGGTGGAACAAGATGAACTTTGAGGTCTCTTCCAAATCAAACCATTCTGGGATTCTGTGATATTGAAGTAGTTTCTAATGCATTGGAATAGTTCCTCTCAAGCCTTTGCTTTGTATCCATGGATTGATGTTACAATTTCTGCTGCTGAGACTTGCATGTCTGGTGTCACCCTGTCCCCCTGTGCTCTCCCCGCGCAGGTTCCGGGTGGTTGCCCGCAGTTTGTCCGCCTTCCTCCTGGTGCAGATCCCTGCAGAGAGCCAGGTGCGCCTCAAGGCCGGCTCGGAGCCCAGGCTGTCTCAGAAGGCTCAGCAGGTGAGCGGTGCCCATCTGTGGCTGCTTGACATGCCCTCTCTGCATACTTTTTCAGCTTTTGGGGTGAACTTTGTAAGAGTCACTGCAAGGATTTATTCAAGATACATCCTGCTCTCACCTTGTTGCTAGACTTTGGGGGCAAGACTGCGTATTTGACTCTGTCCTGAAGTGATTGCAGATAAAACTTTATATGGTATTCTGCATTAATATGAAGGGAACATTTTTGAATCTTACACATTGAAAAGGGGCAGATGAACTTATGTCTGTGAAGCACAACTTGAGAGAGTCTGGAGCATAGCAGGTAGAAGGAATTTGAAACAATCAGGAAAAAACAGTGCTGCTGTGGTTTGCACTGCTGTTCAGTGATAAAGCAGGGCTGCATTCACACTGACATTTGTTTATATGAGGTCAGGGCTTAAAAGCCTTGTGACAAATAAACATTCCCCCTTTAGCATGTGCACTGACCGTGGTGTTCTTTCAGTAAGCGCTTGAGAAGAGGAAGGAGGAGTTGGTTAGAAACCAAAGCAAAGTAGTTTGGTACAGCTTGTTTCTCTAAGAAAGGAACAAAACTCGTTCAGAAATGTTTTCTACATTTGCCCTTGATAGTCCTACTGACACAGGCTTCTCTACATACAATTTTTAACTTGGCAGTTAATATCTAACTTCAATACTATTACTGGGAGCAAAACAGTACTTTTATGAAAGTCAGTATATTCATAAGAACAACCTAAAGAGATGATTTAAGTGTGTTGCAGCTTGTAGTTTGACATCTGTGAAACCATGTCTTGACTTTGTGAATAGAAAATTGACAATACTTGGGTTATAGAATCCTAGGAAGCATTAATAGGACAGTTTTTGTGTTGATCTTGGGAAGAAAACAGCTTGAAAAATACAAGATGACTTGAAACACTGTTATGGTATGGTAGTTTGCAAGTGTTTTGTTCTGAGTACTCTAGGTTCTGTAGTAGGTCAGGATCCTTTAGGGGAGTTGTGCAGATGATGTTGTGTTACAGACCAAGTTAACATAGAACTAACAGAATATTCCCTTTTCCCTGTAGGCACTGAGTGCTCTTGAAGCCATGTCATCCAACAAACAATACATGGATTACCAAGAGCAGCTCTCCCAGGCTTCTCTGTTCATCAAGCACCCTGAGCACTGCCTTCAGGATGGCAATAACCTCCTGTCCCTGCTGGTGAACACGCTGTACCCAGAAGTGCATTTTTTGGACAACATTCGGTAGCAGCGCTGGGTGGGCGCGTGGGGCCAGAGATGGCTCTGTTTTACAAACAGTGTCCTTATTGCACAAAGGATTTTTACCTTCAGAGTTCCACTTTAATTAAGTCAGACCTGTGAATAAGAAATGCACACTGTCAAGTTTTCTCCACTTCGAGGTTTTCCTGCTTTCCTTTTGATTTTTAGGCCTGTGGAATCGCTTAATGCTTTGCTTTTTTTTTTTTTTACTGAAAGCACTTGAATATCTTCTGTGTGTGGTGCCCTTTGGCGAGAAGGGTGCCTGGGGATAGGTGTACAAATCACTAGTCAACACAGCTCATCCTGTAGTGTCTGAAGTTTTTGCTTGGTGCCTTTCTTTTATTTCCCAGTGTGTCATCACTCAGGCCAGTTTAAAAGTGAGTGTGTAAAAGAGGTTTGACTTTCTTAACCGGCATACCTTTGAGTCTTACCTGATGAGTGTGTGTCTAGCGATTTTTGTGAAATCCCTGTATTTGATAGGATGGTATTTTAAATCTTGGCTTTTTTGCTAGCCCACAGAAATCTGTAGTTTAGAGGCATGCCTACAGTCTTTACCCACTTCTGTAAATACCAACAAAAACAGGAACTAAGAACATTGTTTTTTCCTGTTTTCTAAATATTAGTGTGTCTGCATCTATATTGCTTGATTAAATGCAAGTAATTTATAGCTAAGTTCAAGGGGATTTAAATATTTTCTGGATCTCCAGTGTCTGAGAGGGGAACAGTCAGTTACCATCATGTTAAATAGGATTCCCTAATTTCTAAGTCTGGTTGTTTAGGAAATGTTTAACAACCATCATGTAAGCTTATTTTCTTCTGCCAGGCTGGACATGATATGACAGGATTTTAGATGACACTGTGAAGAGGTATTTTTGTTATACTATATTTGGTGATCACTTGTTAAAATTCTGTTGCCAAAGCATGAATCATGAGCCTGTAAATCTGTTGTTTCAGCTGAATGATCACTGCTTTTGTTGCCTTGTCTGATCATAAGATGCACTTTTGTTTAGGAAAAGCAGAAGGTGAATTTTTCCTGGTGCTTGTTGATGTCCCTTTAATCACTGATGTGTTTGAGCTGGCCCAAGGTCCTGCAGTCCCAGTCCCTACAGCTGTGTGAAGGAACTGATCGCCTTTTCTCTTCCTCCATTAATTGTGCCTTTGTGTTTTTGACATGGTTGCACGTTAAAACATGAGTTCTGGTCAATAGGGGATAGAAATGTGCTACCTTTTGTCTGGTCAATGATGCTTTGAGCTGTTGCTCTTAAACCATGGTTCTGGTGCTAGAGGACAGATCACCTTTTCCTTCTTGGCAGATTATGCTAATTGTGCCAGCTGGGTCATTAGATCACCGTCATTTTAATGTGGTCTTAGAGTTCTTTGCTCTATCTGCGAGCCTATAAATAAATATATATATGTACATCCCTCTGTATAGTAACCAGATACCAATGCAGCATGGTTTTTAACAGACTCTTTTGGAAAACTCATGTCTGGAGGAACACATTCTGCTGCTGTCCCCCCAAAGACTTAAAAGCACTGGGTTTATTAGGTTCAGTGTTATTGATCAGTTGCATATAAATGTGAAGAAGTCAGAAATATGTGTTTGACATGCACTTTCAAAATGAGGAATTGTTTCAGCTGTTGAGTTTTTACAAATGTTGTATTTATAACATGCTCTGTCTGCAAAGACCTTGCAAAATAAAAACAGAAAATCAAGCAGTTGGTGGCAGACACTGTGATATTTTCAACTTGATAGAAAGATCCATGTCAGATAACACATAATTGCTGTGTGTGTCACCTACAGACTAATCTTCTGGCTTCATGAGCAGCGTGGCAGTGGCTGAAGTCTGAACCTGTATTGCAGTGCTCTGTGCACATGTGAGCTCCAGATATTGGGACCTTATTTTCCAAGTGCTGCCCAACAGATTGACTTTATTCCTTCTAGTTTTACTGGAAGGACTTTGGCATTCCTTGTGTCTCACACATGAGTTCAGTACCAAAAATGCCCTGGTGGGTGCCTTGCTGTGTTATGTCCTTCCAGTTTATACTGGTTTGATTGGATGTTTGAGTGTCCCATGAGGACCAGGGGGTACAATGGATACTGTCGAGTTTTCTCCACTCCATACACAAAACATGGTTTTGGGACATGAGGTGTGATACTTCTATTTGGACCCAAACTACCTGTTAAAGTTAAAGAAGTAATTTTTGAGAGAACAAAAATCAGAAAGCCAAGCCTCAATCCCATGCACAGGTAGAAGTGAATTCTCATTACTCTATGTCTGCAAATCATAAGGGCTCAAAAATCCAATTCAATTTATCAACTGAGATCTCTGAGGTCTCTTTCCTCTGTGACACCTGTAAACTGAGCTTAACAGGTCTGTGACTTCTCTGTCTGCTGTAACTCCCCTTTTCTCTTTGCATCTCTTTTTATTTTTATTAAATCTGGCTTTGTCACTGCTGGGATTTTAAGCAGGGATTTAAAAGATCAGGTTCAAGTATATACTTGCATTTTTTTTTTCGCTTATCATTCTGGCCAAATCATTTAAAATTCTGCTTTGCTCTCCCAGTGCAGATACTATGAAGAGGTGAACTTTAAAATAACGATTCCCAGCTTGGGGTTAAGCTTGCAAGTTTGATAGTATTTTGGTAGCAGTTTTGTGGTTGTTAGAAGCAGGATTGTTTGGGAATCAGTTTTGGAGTTGCTTTACTGGAGTGGGTGCACAGAGCATCAAATCCACCCTTATAAACATGAAATTAAGTTCAAGCCACCTGCTCACTCTTCTTTCTCCTCCTCCTCCTCCAAGCCAACCTGTTGCTGTCTCCAGCCCTATCCTCTGCCTCCAGGGCCTCTGCCTGCCTCTCCAGGACTCCAGGTTGACCCACACTGTCCTATACCATAAGCTGGATCTGTTCACCTGATCTTGGAGGATGTTTGCAATTGGGTTAGATTTGTCTGCTGTTGGCCTTTATGACTTTGTGGCTTTTGTGATTTTGTAGTAGTGACTTCATCTCAGAAGAGAGAGATTTAAGAAATTTGTCAGACCTTAAAAAAACTTTTCTTTGTAACACAGGGATGGAAATGGTTTAGAAATAATTTCTTTAGCTTAAAAAAAAACCCCAACAATTTGGTGTATTGGAACATTTTCACAGCACATTTATCACAAAGCTCTTGAGTTTCTGGGCACTAGGAGCTGAAGCAGAGTTAGAACCCAGACTAGTTTAGACTTCTCATGTCCTGCTTTCAGCTCTACCAGTTTTTGGAAAACGTCTTCATTTTTTTTGCTTTGATGTCTCCTTAAAGTTAAGATTTTCTTTAAACTCTAAAATAAAGTCTTCTGGGCATTTAGGAATAATAATAGTTTAATAATAATAATAGTTTAATAATAATAATAAAAATAATAAATTTTTTAAAAAGGAACAAACCTCATCAGAAATTCCAGTAGTGTTTTGCCACAGCTAGGATTTCTATCATGTCAGTAACCCCCTGGGATGTGGTTGGAGGAGTGGTGAAAAATGGCCTTTTAGAGTTATGTTTGAAAAATACCAAAGCAAGAAACTGTGAGGCAATTTTGTACTATTGCCTGCTTGCTAAATGTCTGATATGGGGTAAAAACACACAGATAGGTTAAAACTGACCATGTTTTGCTCTTCCAGCTCCATCACTCTTCTCTTTTCCCCATAAAGGCTGATCTCACTTGTGAGGAGAAGCAGGGCTGGAACTCATAGCATTATGGAAGGGACCTTAGAGATCATCCAGTTGCAACCTCCCCGAGGCTGGTCTGACCCCCTGTGCCTCGGCCAAGGCTGGTTCTGTGCTCCCTGAGAAGGACATCCGTGGGAAGGGGTCCTGCCTGCCCTCAGCTGCGCCTTGGCGCTGCCCCTCCGGTGGGCAGGGTCTGTCTGCTGCAGTGTCTGCGGTCAAAGTTCTCGTAGGTGCACTCTGGCAGCTGTGGCCTGGCAGGAGGAGACGTGGGAAAGGTGAGGGCATGTTCCAGGCTGCTCTGGGCTTTGCCAGTGGCTCCAGTGAACGTCAGAGGAAGTGTCTGCCACACTCCAAGACACATCCTCTTCTGCTTCACCCTAATTCTTAAGGATCTGAGCTGCAACTACTCTTTTACACCTTAAAGCTTTTACATCTTAAAGCATGCAGAGCAATCTCCTGAATCTTTAGCATCCACTGTGGTACTGTCCTGCACAGAACCTCATGAGGTTGTTACAAACCTCTCCTAAAGAGGATCTTCTCATGTAACTGTTGGCTTTAAGCCTTCTTATCCGGGTAGATAGCTATGCAAATATAACCAGGGGTGCGATGTGGTTTTAGACCCCAATAAATTAGCAAAACTGCTTTTTTATGCTTCTTTTACAAGTAATTACAGATTTGACTGTAGGATTAAATTCCTTGTTTCTTTGGCTGTGCCCTGTACACTTCGCGGTCCTGCTGGAATGGCCATTGTTCTTGGGAAAGGTAAGGGAAGGAGATATGTGGAGTAACTCGGGAAGAATGTATCACAAAGAAATGACTCAGATTGAAAGGGAGCAGCCCCATGCATATGTAATTATCCTTGACTTCAGGTAAGTCCTCTGTACCATTAGATCAAGGGTTGGTTTTGGTGGGATTTGTTTGTTTGTGTGGTGGGAATTTTTAAATTTTTTAAAATTTTTTTTAATTTTTATTTTATTTTTTCCCACCCCAGAGGTTTGGCCACCCCAGCTGTCAGGAGTGTCCAAGATCAGTGTGTGCTGGGCAATGGGAAATGCCAGTGGTTTGTGGGAGCATGGTGTGGATGCCAGCCCAAGAATCAGGCCCTGTCACACCTGAGCTGGGCTGTTTCCTATCTCCATACCTTCCTTGCACACTTGGCTGAGCTCATCAGCTTTGGTGTGGCAACTTTTTCTGCTCCATTACAAACTGCAGTGCAGAGGGAAGGAAAGTGTCAGCACAGACCCCATCCTTGACCTTTCCCTTGGGTGGGTGATCCGTTGTTGGTTTCATGGTGGCATCACAGAACCATGGAATGGTTTGTGTTGGGAGGAACCTTAAACCTCATCTCATTCCACACTCTGCCATGGGCAGGGACATCTTTTCACTAGCCCAGGTTGCTCCAAGCCCCATCCAGCTTGGCCTTGGACACTGCTAGGGATCCAGGGGCAGTCACAGTTTCTCTGGGAAACCTGTACCAGGGCCTCACCACTCAAAGCCAGGATTTCCTTCCCAATATCCCATCTCTCTGTGCCCTCTGGCAGTGGGAAGCCATTCCCTGTGTCCTGTCCCTCCATGCCCTGTCCCAAGTGCCTCTCCAGCTCTCCTGGAGCCCCTTTAAGCCCTGGCAGAGGCTCTGAGGTCTCCCTGGAGTTTTCTCTTTTGCAGGTGAACACCCCCAGCTCTCCCAGCCTGTGTGCAGCCTTCCAGCCATGATCTGGGCTTCTATCAGCCCTTTGCTGGTACTGCAGCCATGTGCTGTGGTCTCTCCAAACTGCTGCCCAGTCCCTTGTCCTCACTCCACTGAGGTCTCCTCTCGGCTGTGCTCAAGCCAGAACCTTCTCCCAGCAGTGTCAATACTTGTTCCCTCACACTGGCTCACCTAGGGCCATCAGCTCAACTCTCTCCTTGCCCCAGCAGCCTGCTCCGAGGGCAGAAAATTGTTCAAACCAAGACCAAGGACACACTGCATTTCTCACCTTGGCCATCCTCACTCCCCTGCAGGATAACATGAGTAGAAGGCAAGACATTCTTACCTGGCCAGGCTGGATGGAGCAGAGGGGGAACCTGTGAAGTGGAAATGATGATGTGGGTTAGCAATGAGGTCAGAGTGGGCTAGGGAGCCAGGGGTGACCTAGAGCTGCTGGGAAGCTACACTGGACAGTGGTTGAGACATTCCAGTGAACGGGAAGAAGCCCTGATGACAAGCACGTGGCCCTCTCTGTGTGCTTAGGAATTCGGTACTGGAATATAAGGAGCAAAGCATTTTTGGTTGGGCTGACAACCGCTGTTCAAGGCAAGTGGTGGCTTCCATGAGTGTGACATCAGACTTTCCCTACAGATGAGTCACAGTGATGTGATATCTCATTCTTCTCCGTGGCCTCCTGCCCATGCCAGCACTCAGCAGCACTGGAGGGCTGGAGACCACTGGCCTCCTGGCTGCTTGGGATGTCATAGCCCTCAGTCCATGGGCTGATTCTCATCTCCTGTAAGCCGGGCTCTCCCTGATCTCACAGCCTTGGCGTGGCTGGAAGGTGGGGTTTCACAAATCCTGGGGAAGTACTGGCTAGTGAGGCCCTGGGGGACTGACGGAGCAGTCTGTAAAATGGCATTGCCCAACCCAGGAGATTAAATTTGTGTGGAATGCAGCAAAGGCAAATCCTGGCTGTGGGTGACAGGGGAAGAGATTAGCCTGCTTCAAGGAAAAGAAAAAATCTCCTGATGTACACAGTGGATTCGCCACTAATTTCTCCTCTTGGTTTATTAACATTTCTTCTTGGACACCAGGAAAAAACTGCTCCCTCTGAAAGGCCCTCTGTCAGCAGGATGTGACCAGCCAGCCAAGAGCTCTTGGCTCTTCTAGGTTTCCTGCTAGAATTGTCCTTATCCTAGGGCAGAAAACTATAAAATCATTAACATTCTCTCCTCCCAAACAAACCCAGTCGCCTCCTGCATCCATCCCTGGTTGCCAGTCGGATGGAGGGAAGTCAGGACACTGACCTTCTCTGGAGAAAACAGTGAAGCTCAGCATCACCAGCAAAATGACCACCTTGATTCCCAGCGGCACAAAAATCAGGATCATGAAGGAGGAGCTGTCGGAGGCTCTGAATTTGTAGAAGTAGACGGCGCCCTCTGCCCTGCCGTGGCTGTTGACAGCAGTGCAGGTGTACTTCCCATCGTGGGTCAGGGACCGCAGCTCCTTGGTGACGCGGTGGCTGGAGCTGCTGGTGGAGCTCAGGTTGCTGTAGGGGGGCCCGGTCCAGGTCAGGGCGGGCACTGGCTCCCCCTCGGCCGTGCAGCGAGCCTGGAAGGTGTGGTCCCTGCTGGAGCTGACCGTGATGTTAATGATCCTGGGGGCTGCTGTGGGAATCACAACATGGGAGGAAAAGAGAGTCAGGCTGCAAAGGCAGGTCTGGTGCAAAACACTTGGAATGAAGTTTTAGTCATTGGTGGACCCTCAGCATTGTTTTATCAGGGTAAAGTTGGATACTGGTGGGTGAAAGCTGAACCTACCCTAGCCCTGAACCCCCCATGCCCTGGGCGGATCCCCCAGCAGGAGAGGGGAGATTCTGTCCCTCTACCCCTGTGCTCATGTGAGACCCCAGCTACAGAGCTGCCTCCAGCCCTGGTTCCAACAGCACAAGGATGTGGAGTTGCTGGAGCCAGTCCAGAGAAGGCCATGGAGATGCTCTCAGGGCTGGAGCCTCTCTACTCTGGAGCCAGGCTGGGAGAGCTGGAGGTGTTCACCTGCACAAGAGATGGCTCCAGGGAGACTTCAGAGCCCCTGCCAGGCTCCAAACAAAATGGAGATAAATTTTTTAGCAGGACTTCTTGTGACAGAACAAGGGTTGATGTTTCTGAACTAAAAGAGTAGACATTTAGATTTGATGTAAGGAGGAATTTTTTTTTTGAAAACAGGCTGCCCAGAGAAGCTGTGGCTGTCCCATCCTGGAAGACTTCAAGGCCAAGTTTTGGGGCTTAGAGCAGCCTGGGAGAGTGGAAGGTGTCCCTGCACATGGCAGGGGTTTGGGCAAGATGAGCTTTAAAGATTCTCTTCAACAGAAACTATTTAATAAATCTATGGATGTTGTGATCAGCTCTCTCCTTCCTTGTTTTTCTTGGCACTTTCTTCTCTTAGATTTCCCCACCCAGCCTGTATTGGATAGAGGGGCAAAAGGATTCAACCAGCAGTGCCTGGATGAAAGGGTGTGTACTCTGTTTCATCCCAGGAATAGCTCACATATTTTTCTGAACTTTGGTCAACTTTAGCTGTTGTGCCCTTCCTCAGTAGCAGAAGGCAGAGAAGTGCCACCTACCATTGTAGGCACAGGTGCAGCTGGTGACCTTTTTGGACTTGGCTGCATCTCGCCAAGGTCCAGGACATATCACCCAGAGTGTTCTGTACAAGCATTTCCTGGTTGTTCCTTTGATCTCTGACCTCCACAGTGCACATGAATTGACCTGTTTTTGTGAGTCCTTTGCTCAGTGCCTGAGACTTGTCAGATTTGGCAGGTTAGCTATAGGGAAAATATCTGCCTCTTGCCATAACCTATTTTGATTAATTTTTTTCCCATCCCCAGAGTTATCAGGTCACTTTCAGGTTGGACATTAGGAGAAATTTCTTCACAGAAAGGGTGATTGGACATTGGAAGGGACTGCCCAGGGAGATGGTGGAGCCCTCATTCTTGGAGGTATTCAAAAAGATGTTATGGAAAGCAAAGGGCACTAAATGAGTGTCCTCACAGAGGAAGTGCAGGAGTTCATTTTTTTCACACTAGACAACAAAAATAGAGTTTGCAACTGCCTACTACATGTCTTCCCCTTTGTCTATGTAGAGCAAGAGGAATCTGAGGCTACGTGTCATGTCATGAGTCTGTGTGTTTTGGTGTTTAAATTAACCTTTTAAGCATTAGTTAACCCCTCCAATCACAGTGTCAGGGCCCATTCCCAAGCAGAGTACTGTATCTCTGTGTGTTATCATTCTTCTGGTGTTAAAATTCAGCCCCTGAGAGACAGGCCTTGCTGCCATCCCGTCCTGGTCCTGCTGTGTGTGGGTGTTCAAGAACTGGTGCAACTGAAGGAGAGCCTCAACTGTGCATAACCTCTCAAGAAACAGCCAAACTCATCCTCAGGTCCCATCTGGACACTCATACTGCACAGCAGGCATAAGGAACTTTCCTATTAAAAGCAAAATCATCCAACCTCAGGGCCTGGGTAAGATCTGAGTCTGCTTCTGAGGCCTCCTGCATCTCTTAGCTCCCCCTTGGTCTGTGAGCTTGCCCTGGGAAGTGGGCTTAGAACTGGATACTTGTTGCTCAGGGCTGGTTTTCAAGGAAAAACTTTGTGTTTCATTCTCCAAAGGATTTTGGATTTATGGTATCTGGGTACCAGGTATCTTGTCTTTCCAATCTGTTACCACCCAGGCCCTGTGTGCTAACACCTGTGAACTTGTTCTCAGCTGGGCTGTCCAGTTCAGGTTCTGATGGAGAGGATGTCTTTAACCCCAGGTTGGGTGACTCCGGCTTGCCTCTGCTGCCTGCTCTGATCCTGTGCTGCAGGGACAAAGTGGGATGCACAGCTTTTGGTGGGCTCTCACTCAACTGCCAGAGCCTCGCCATTTCCTTACCACTTTTGTTCCTATTCCCTTCCCTGCATTGTGCTCACTCTTGTGTTGGAAGATTGAGGAGGACAATGAATTTCCCCCGTTATAATGGAGAAGGAAAAACCCAACCCTTTGGAAAACCCATCTCAGGTGAACTTCTGCTACCATTTGTCATTTCCCACACCCTGTGGCTCTTCCCTAGAAGGTGGCTTTGCCCCCTTTGCCTCTCACACCTTCTTACCAATCACATGCAGCTTTATCCCATTCCTGCTCTCATACTTGTCCTGGACATCTCCGGCCAGCTCCACCCGGCAGAAGTACCTCTCGCTGTCGCTCCAGGTCAGGTTGTCAACCCTGAGGGACAGGTCCTTGTGCCGGGGGTTGCCCAGGAGTTTGTACTTGTTCTTGTGGCTGATGGCAGTCCTGCAGTGCTCGCTGCTGCTCTGGCTCACACACTTGAAGATTACCGTGCCGTTGTAAGGCTCCTTGATCCTCCAGATGGCTGTGAGAGCCCGGTCAAATGTTTTGTAGGGATGTGTGAAGGTGCAAGGCAGGATAACCATCTTACCAAGCTCTCCAGTAACATCAGATGGGACATGGACAGACCACCCATTGCACTGCACACCTGCAAGAAAGAAGGGATCGTGGAATTGCAGAATGGTTGGCTGGAAGGGGCCTTAAAATTAATTTCAGTCCACCCCCCTGCCATGGGCAGGGACAGCTTCCACTATCCCAGGTTGCTCCAAGCCCCATTCAGCCTGGCTTTGAACACTTTCAGGGATCCAGGGGCAGCCACAGCTTCTCTGGGCACCCTGTGCCAGGGCCTCCCCACCCTCACAGCTAATAATTTCTTCCTAATATCTGATCCAAATCTCCTCTCTTTCAGTTTCATACATAGACATGCCTATCTGTTCTGCTGCTATCAACAGCTGTAACAGCAGATTGTGGCTTCAGAAACATCTGTGCCTACATTCCTGTGTTATGAAACTCATTTCATTATATCAGGGGCTCTCAGTAGCTGAGAATACCTGTAAAATGTAAAAGCATCCTGTAAGGAGTTCTGCCCATCCCTGGTCTTGCTGGCTTCACCATATGGGCATTCAGCTGTCAGATTAGGCCTGTAGACTCAAAGATAAGATTTGGTTTTTGTTCCTGTATCTGTGGCCCATAACACTTGACAAACATCTCCATGTCAGTGCAGCTTTTATTAACCTATTGTTTGTTACACAATGGACAAAGGCTATCCCAGGGCCAGTTCTCTGTTCAGATATTTACATGGAGTCAGCTCCAAGCCAGTTATTTTGATTACTGAGATCTGGAGTTGTGCTGCCCTGTCATACACAATAATAGCATGGGCACCTTTTCCAGCCCAGGCAATCTAATAAACAATGCTGCAGCACTGCAGGAGCTTCATGAAGCTCATGGGCTTTGAGCACAAGGACCTGGCACTGGAAACAATAATTACTATTGCTTTCTAGCTTATTTGCTCTTGTTTTAGTTATTTTGCAGCATGTCACTGTAACCTTTACTTTAGGACAACTGTAGACTGTGTGCTTTTGAGAATGACTTGCTTCTCTCTGCCACTCCTTTTCTTTTTTGCTTGTTTTCAGTCTTAAGCAAAAAACACTTTTTTTTTTTAAGCATGTAAGCTCCCCTTGACTTCCAGATGAAAAATAATGTTAAAAATAAGTGCTTTTAATGTTAGCATCTCCGCCCATTTCCATGGAAACACAGTTTGCCTAGGTATGTGTAGAGGGAGCTGTCAACTTTCTGTGTGTAATTTACCCTTCATGCTAAAGCCTCAGCCTGGTAGGTCTTTCATATTCCTTTTGTTAATATCCAGCCTCCATTTGCTCCTGGAACTAAAGATTTCACAGGAAAGAGAGAGGCAAATAGCCTGCACACCTTACAGAAGACAACTCCAAAAAGGAGTTGCCAAGTCAGTGTTGCTGCTGGTTGTCAGTGGGAAAGGTTATGAAGACAACAGCAAGGGCTGGGGACCAGGTCAGCCACTACCCTTGCTCTGGCAAACACTGTTTGGCAGTGAAGCTAAGAAAATTCTATGGAGTTTAATGGAATTTAAGTGCATATTTGAAGTTAAATGTGAGCTTAAGTGCTCAGTGGAACTGGAAAATATGGTGTCTGTTGCATAGTAATTCCTAAGGAATATGAAGCAGAGTGGTGATGAAAACACTGCATCCACCTGACAAAGCTGGGGGAAAGTTAGATGAACTTCCTGCTCAAGTTAAGAAAACAGAAAATGTAAAAACCTCCACAAAATGATGACCTCTCTAACAATTGCTAAGCCTGAGTCTTCCCAGTGTTGTCACACGCACCTGGAATTTCAGGAAGCTTTTAAGCAACGTTATGGAGAGTGCAATTCTTGGAGAGTTTGTTGTAGCAGGCAGTTCCCTGGCGCTTGGACTAGAGTGAGAGGAGAAGCTGTGATCAGCGAGGGGCTGACAGCAAGCTCAGGACTCACCCTTCCTGGAGATGCGAAGGAGGCACAGGAGAACCAAGCCGAGCTCCCTCATGCTGCTGGATGTTCTCCCCTGGGAGGCATCAGCAAACCAGAACCAGCTCGTTACATCTGAGCTGCTGGTCTTGCAGTCACAAAAGGTTTTTCCAGGGGTGGAAGAAGTTGTGGTTTTCTTGTCCTTGGAGGGAATGAGTTGTTTAGCTGAACCAGCTCTGCATTCAGGTATTAATAGTTCTGCGGTCAGTCATATGAAAATTACACCAGAAAGAATCACAGTATTAACCATTTTCTGGCTAAAGGGAGGCAATTGCAGACTGGAGCTGCAAACACCCACGCCATGTGTGTGATGGGACAAGAGGGCATAGCTTTTGCTACCCACTCACCAGTCTAGAGGAAATCCTTGCAATCTGCCTGAGGTTGTGACAAGAAAGATTCTTAATGTCCTAGCTTAAGGCAGTTCCTTCACCTGAGCTTGGAGCCTTCAAACCAACTGTGCTTTACTCCTTGTGCTCACTGGATGTTGTCACCCCTAGGTATGGAAAAAAAACCCAAATCACTCTTCTTTTGAAGACACTTGTGCTAAGGTTTACTGGTGGGTGAGTAGCTTGGTGTCCCCTGGCACCCTGATCTGTCCACACTCAACCCGAGGAGTGATGAGTCCTTCCCTCCTTTGAAATAAGATGAATTCCAGCTTTTTGCCCATCATCCTTATGCAAATGCTTACTGCCTTCCTTCTGGGTTTAGCTTTAGCAAGTTTACCATGCAGTTTGCTCATCTGCAGAGCTCAGGGCCTGTGGGGAGCTGATCGTGTTTTCCTCCTCGTCATCTCCCTTAAGGTGATCTCGTGGCTAACTTTAACAACCCTGGGGCGTGAATTCCCTGCCTGGGTTCAGGGTGAGGTTTGCCACCTTTGCTCCAGGCCAGAGGCAGGGGGAATGATGTGTGCCTGAGTAACCTCACCTTGTCTGGGTGCTGCTCAGGGCGCCGGTGCCTCCCTCCTGCACGGTGACAGCGCCAGCAGCACCCACAGCACTCACGGGCAGCTCGGACAGGGCTCGGGGCAGCCTGGACTGGCCGCAGCTGCCCCTGCCCATGGTGGCACGGGGTGACGCTCCAGGCGCCTCCCATCCCGAGGCATGCCGTGATTCCCGCTGCAGGCAGCCGCTGGAGGGCTCCCAGAGCCAGCAGAAGATGCTACCGAGTCGCTGCTGCCGCTTTCCCTGTGCCCAGAGCCAGCGCCCACCCCGGGAGCAATGGCACGGCTCCCCTTGGCGCTCCACCCCTGCTCCTGCGACCCCTGTTCCCTTCCGAACCTGAGGAAAAGCTCCTGGAAGGGACACCTTGAGATGTGGTGGTGCGAAGCATGTTCGCGGCTCTCTGATCACTTTCTTCCTCCTGTTTACAGTGTTTGTGAAGAGAGACATTTCTGTTCTTCCCAGGCTTTTCGGAGGAAGCTCTGAGAGTATCCAGCTCTTATTTATGGTTGTTTGGATCTGTTGCTACTCAGCAAAGGGTGTTAGTTTTTCAAATACCGACTTACATCCCTGCCCTGTCCCCTCTGCATGTCATTCTTGAGCAGGAGCATCAGGAACAGTGGTCCAATTACTTTGCAAATTGTCCTTAGTAGCTGTAAAACATAATTCATGCCACAACAGCTGAGAAACCTGAGGGTAAGGGTGGTGAAAGCAGCAAGTAAGATACCTGTAAATCCCTACCACATCTGTGATATGTGCCTTTTCTCTGTACCTCCCCCTTCTTCCCCTATGAGCAGTTTGATTTTATCTATTTGTGATGTAAAGTTTTTGGTGGTGTGACTCTTTTTAAGCATTTCACCACTCACAGCACAGTGGGACTCAGTGGATTGAAGTAAAAGATTAAAGTGAAATCCATGTTAAAAACATCTTGATACAGTGAAGCATAAATGATTCATGTAAAGAATGACTGCAGTTAACACCAGTATGATCCTCTTCCTCTTTAATGTTTTACTGCAGCATCTCCTAGAAAAATATCTGGTAAATCAGAGCAGAACTACAGATCCTTCAAGGTTGATCCATGGACTGATTTTCTTCTTGGACCATGGATATTGGAATGAAGCATTTTTGTATTTAAAATACAGAGTTGATAACATATATCTGAATAGATTTACAACTATTTGAATCAGCCAAAAAGATTTTGTAAAAAAATCATCCATGGCTATATGATCCACAGACTCTGTGACCTTTTTTCCCTGGTCTATGCTTAAATAGCATGTAAGATTTCAGTACAGATGCCTGCTTCTGGTCCAATACCAAAACCAGCATGCCGTTCATATTTACCAAATACTGGTTTTAGTACTAGTAAATTTAAAGGTTGCAAATAATGATATTTCTCCTTCTTCCCTAAGAAATTCCTTCAGTGTTTTGTGATGAATGCTTGAGGGATTGCCCCAGGGGATGTTTAGATTTGATATTAGGGAAAATTTCTTCACAAAAAGGCTGGCCAGGGTAGTGATGGAGTTCCCATCCCTGGAGGGATTTAAAAGCCATATGGATGTGGCACTTGGGGACATGGGTCAGTGAGGCCTTAGCAGTGCTGGTGAATGTTGGGTGGGATGGTTTCAGAGGGCATTTCAACCTAAATGTCTCCATGGCTCTGTGGTTGGGTGGTGATGATCTGCACCCAAGTTGCAGTGTGTGGCTGGAGATGAGCACAGCAGATCTCATTCCTCCTAGTCCCAGGTTTGTCACTGAGGACTGAAGCTAAGAATTATTTATGTAGCTGTAAATGTGCTCACAATTCACCCATTTATTAGGGGACTGGAGAAAAGACAGGTGTACCCTCTCCCTCCCTTTAGGTTTTAGTTTCTGCTCCAGGGTTTCCTACTTCAATTAGTTCAGCATCATGTGTGTTCCTAATCCTCTGAGGCTGCCAACCTGCACAGATTCAAAGCAAGAGCCTCGTGTTTTGTTACATCTGACTCTCTTCCCTGAAGGGGCTGGCTCTGTGAAGTACTGGGAAGTGAAGCTGAGAGGACAGAAGGGTTTTCCTTCTGTCTGGTCCCTGTCAGCAGCAGAAAGTGGAGCCATGCTCCCATTTCCGTGGAGCTACTATGGGCTGCCTGTCTTCCCTCTGATCCTACTTCATCCTCACCAAGCAAGAGACAGAAAAAAAAAAAGTGGGTAAACCTGCAGAGCAGGGAAACTAGGAAGGGATCGAGGATGTCAAATGGAGGCACGATTACTGTTGGTGACACTGATCCTGTTTCTGGGCTTTGAGTGTTGCTGCACAACACTGTCACCACTGCCTCAAGCTCCTGCTGATCTGATTTGAAAGTCTACAGGTTCAGTCATGTGCCTGTGGTGTGTGCTCAGCCCCTCACCAGTGCTCCTGACCTGGGAAGTTCTCCTGCCTGCCATCCCGTTGCTCCAAATCTGGGGCTGTTCCATCACCAAAGCTGCCTTGGCAGGTTGATGGAGCTGGAACACAGATGCTGGTGAACCCTTGTTGCCTCTGGTGAGCATCAGCCAAAGCAAATTAAATGTGTAATTGGGTAATTTGCACCTAGTAGGCAATTACTGCATGAAAAGCAGCTTCTGTTATGAGCAGAGTATGGCAGGTGGAAAAAGGCAAAATGAGTGTCTCTCTCTGAGTTGTTGGCTCTGTAGTCACATCCATTGAGGTGGACGAACTGCACTGATCTCCCAAGCTTATGCATTTCTAGCCCTGCTGCAGCCTGTTCACATCCTCTGCCCTGCTCTGACCATGGAACTCCTGCAGACAGGCAGTGCTGTGGTGGTCTCTGCTTTGCCCAAACCAGGGCAGGTCAAAGCCAGTAAGGGGATGATCCTGGGGCCATGACAGTGGTGGTGCTCACTCCTCCAGACTGGTCTTGGTCCCAAGCCCAGCCAAGAGTGTAAATACCCCTGCTCTAATCACAGCTTTGTGGCCTGATGTGGCCACTCATTACAGGAACCTCAACAGACCTTTGACTCAAGAGGTGTCTGTATCAACTTGCTTAATGACAGCTGTGGAGTGTTTTAGGACTGCCAACCCTCCTCAGACCCATACCAACTCACCAGCCACTGAGTGTCCTCTCCTGGCCTGGCCATTTTGCCACCCAAACAAGCTCTGGCCTGGTCTCTGTGTGATGCTAGGACTAGCCTGAGCCAGGGGCTGAGCCAGCTGGCAGGACAGAGACTCTACACATCCCTTTAGACTAATCCAAATGACATGTCTGATCAAACACACTTGAAATGCCACCAGAACAGAGGTCTCTGCCTCCTGAAATGAAAGTGAGCCTTTGGAGATTTATGTGCTCTGTCTCTCTGTGCTGAATGGGCACAGCTTGTGATTTCAGAGATTTATGCTCCCCTGGTTGTAGATTTCATAGCCCTTCTCTGGGATGAGAGCTGCTCCCCTTTGGGAAGGAGTGTGGGCTGTTTTTCTCCACCAGACCACACAATATCTGAAGCACATCCTGAACTTTCCCTTCACAGAACATTCTTGGCCAGTGAAGGGGTGGGTCTGATCCGTGATCTGAGCTTTGCTGCCTCACTTCACAGGCTACAAACAGATTCAAAAGCACTCAGAATGAGATCTGTGCTAATGAATGTGGCACCTCTCTAGGACGTGCCTCTGGAGAATAACTCTGCTCCTCTTGTCACTCACTCACCCACACCCTGCCTTGCGCCTGAGATTCTGTGCCATTTAGAGTGGCATTTATTGTGGCATCTTTTCTGAGGGATGTTCCATCCTGTTGTCCTTTGTGCTTTCTAAGCTCTGATAGCCTGCAGTGTTTTCACTGATTTAAATGCAAAGATTAACCAGAATGCTGTCATTGTTGATTTTTTTCTTAAAACAAACAAACAAACAACCCCCAAAACAACAACAACAACAACCAACAAAAAACCAAAGAAACCACCAAACTTGGTGGTTAAACCTGGACTGTTTAACCAAGTTCACCTGCTGGTGAACTTCAGCTGAATTTCTGCACTTGGCATTATCAGTTGCTGTAACTCCAGAAGTGCTTTGACTGCTCCTCAACATCTGTAAGCATCATCCACAGGTTTCTCACGCTGCAAGCATACCTCACCATCATCTCTACTGTTAAATATGGCCCAGCATGAGTTTGAAACTAATAAAGGCCAGAGGATACCACAGCATCTGCTAATCTGTTTTTCTATGTAATTTTTAGAATAGCTAGAGGGTTTTCATCCATTTTCTCCTGAGCTGAACTCCAAACCTTGGATTTGATCTGGGTGCTGAGTTACCACGTGTGGTAGGAAGGAGTGAGGGAAGGCACAGCTTCCACAGCCCCTGCAGTGGGCAACTGTGGGAGTAAAGCTGCAGATCTGAAGCCAAGCTGTTGAGATAATAAACGAAGCAGGGCTGAGTGATCACTCTTCCCCATGAACTGTGTCCAGAGGCAATATTCACTGACAGCCTTGACCTGATTGTCCCTGGATTGTCTGTGCTGCAGTTAAATCTGCAGCTGAGTTATAGGCAGAGGCAAGAGTGTTTTAATGGTATTGTAGATACTTGTGCCCTTAAGGAGGCCACAACAAATATTTTTTGTAGGTAGCACATGACCTGGGTGAAGAGCAAGCAGTGTTCTGAACTGCTATTGAAACAGGAGACCTTGACTTGAATTCTTGGCAGAGCCTGCCACTGCAAGATCTGCTCCTTTCTAGCTGGGACAGGAATTAGATGAGAGAGATGAAGGCTGAAGCTTCCCTTGCTCTGATGGAGTGATCTGCCTCTGGCAGAGCCAAGAGAAGGAGTCATTTTTGCCTTGTGGAAGGGGTTTCCCAGAAAGCAGTTTGGTGGTGGGGTTTTCTTGCAGTTTAATTTTCATTGGGGTGTTCTTAGACTTCAGTTTTCCCAGTTAGTGTGATTTTAGTGTGATGCAGGCAGCAGGGCTACAGAGGACATACTAAATCAAAATCACAGAAATGCAGAATCACAGAATGAGAGTTACTGCCCATGTGTTTACTCTTTACCTTAACCTCAAGAAACATTTCAGGTAGAAAATGGAAGCTTTAGTGGCAACAGGTGACAAAATATGGATAAGTGTCCAAAACCAGCTGGTTTTGTGCTGTTAGTACTGAGGTACCAACATCTTCTGGATCAGAAGGTACCAGAAATGGAAGTGACATGTCAATTGTAGAATGCAAATGGATTTATAGAACCATAGGATGGGCTGGGTTAGAAGGGACCTTAAAGATTACCTAGTTTCAGCCTTCCTCCCATGTATGAGGAACCTTCCACTATCGCAGGTTGCTCCAGGCCCTGTCCACCTGGGCCTTGAACACTTCCTGGGGGGTTGGCCCCAGCTTCACTGGGCAACCTGTGAAGCTGGTTGCTTCCTCTGGTCTCTGATAGGGCAGAAGTGTTCCCCAAAAAGCCAGTGCTAACCCTCTCAGGCCAGTGTAAGCTTTACTTAATTGCACAGCTGACATAACCTCATGTGGCTCTCGAGATGCAGAGTGAGATAAGGCCCCTGCCTAGGAGAGCTCGCTCTCATTAACAGTGATTGATGATGGCATTGACTCCTGGGATTAAGATCAGAGGCTGATAAGGTGGAGGAGAAGTACTGTGGGGAGTGCATTGTTCATATCAACTCTCACCTCATGCGGTTTGGAGCAAACAATAGATAATTTACATTCCTCAATACTCCCTGCTCACAGCCCTGTGTGCACGTGGCTGTTGGCTCACTGGCAGGACCTTGCTGGAATACCAGAGTTCCTATCCAGGCAGGACTGGAAAGGGGAACTTCATCAGAGGAGAGAAGATGCCTGACACAGAGGTGGCAGAGTGAGAGAAGCTGAGGAAGCATGGTGGGAAAGTGGGATGGAGGAGAGGTGCAGCCTGGGGTTGGGCAGAGGTGATGCTGCAGTGTCAGAGAACAGCAGAGCCAGGGAGCTGAGAGCAGGATGGACTCTTGCATGGGGATGCTTTATAGAATATCCTGTGCTGGGAGGGACCCACTGGATCACTGAATTCAGCTCACAGCCCTGCACAGGCATCCCAACAATCCCATCCTGTGCTTGAGAGTGGTGTCCAAACCCTCCTGGAGCTCTGGCAGCCTTGGGGCTGTGCCCATTCCCTGGCCCACCCTCTGGGGGAAGAGCTTTTCCCTGATATCCAGCCTAACCCTCCCCGACACAAAATTCCAGCCATTTCCTGGGCCCTGTCCCTGATCACAGACAGTAGAGATTGCTGCCTGCCTATTCCATACATTTTTCTTCTCTCCCGTCCTGAGCCCCCTTTATGGATTGTGACCTCTGTGAAGACGCTGCCTTAAAGCGCAGTGGGATGGAGCCAGGGCACCTGCAGGGTAGACAAAATACTGATAGTCTGAAGCTGAGGTCAGGTAAAGCAGGTGGTGAAGGGACTGTGCTGGTTAGGAGTGGACATGATGGATGGAGAGAGCAGTTAATGGCACTTCTTGGCAGACATGGCAGGCAGGTTTCTCACAAAGCTCTGCTTCTCATGTGACATCCTCAGAGACCTTGGTGCAGTAACCAGAGAGACTCTGTTGTCCCTGAGAGCAAACACTTTCTGGGGTTTCCACAATCCTCTGGGCTGGGTCTGGGCTTACCTTGGGATGTTTGAAATCCACTCTGCCGTGTTTGCAGCATGTCCTTAAGCATACAAAGGGTTAAAAACAGGGGACCCTGGATTGCCCATGTTTTAGTTCCCAGCATGTAAGCATGTTCCCAGGGAAAGGAGGTTTCTCTTCCTGTTGGGGAGCTGGGTGACTAAGAACATCCAGGCAGGCTTTGAAGGAGCGGAATGCAGTTCATAGCATTATAAAAGACTTCGTATTAGAAAGGACCTTTAAAACTCATCCAGTTCTACCCCCTGCCATGGCAGGGATACCTTCAACTATCCCTGGTTGCTCCAAGCCCCATCCAACCTGGCCTTGGACACTTCCAGGAATGGGGCAGCCACAGCTGCTCTGGGCAACCTGTGCTAGTACTGTCATAGAGAGAAATTTTGATTAAGCCCATGTTAATGAAACAGAGCCAGTTTTCTGTAGACAAAGAGTATTGTTTTGTTACAGATAATCATACTGTGGAAAGATTAGCCCATGATTTAGCAATAAGGGGAAGAGCAGACATGTACATCCTCTGAGGTACAATCACTCATTTGTCTGTCAGGTTCAGTTATTTTGAATAGTCAGGGTTTTGCCCTTTTTCTCAGAGTATGTAAACAATTCTGAGTTATCTTTTGAATGCTTTTGGATAAGTTCCCAGGAGAACTTAAATCTTGGATGAATTTGCAACATGCCTGTAGGCAGCTGTCTTCTCCAGTCCTGGTTTGTGGTTACCCTCCTGTGACCAGTGAAAATTTTGGTTATGTGTATATGAGGAGCACTGGAACAGCCCCACATGTCTGAGTCAGATAGTTTGGGTGCATTTCTTTTGTTGCTTTCTCACAGCTTCATCTAAAAGCACATATTTCTGCAAGTCTTACAAACAGCCATCATTCTTTGGAAGGAAAACAGAACAAAGGAATGTGCAAAAATTGCTGGAATGATTATCAGTCACATCACAAATGGGACTTCTGCTGTCTCCTTAGATTTATCACCTAAACCTGCAGCATACAAGTTAGCAGGCTCCTCTGGGAGAAGCATTGTTGTATGGACAGTGTGACTTTCCTGAACAGCATTCTTGTGGACATTCCTCCTCCGCTATTTGGGCTTCAAAATCCTCTGGCCTGCCACGTGCTCTAGCTTGAAGGGTGGTACTGGTTTTGCCTGGATGATGTATGTGTGCCTGGTGGATTCCCTGCAGAATTCCCACCCTGGGAGGCAGTGACGTGCTTACAGCTGAGATTTCCCCCACTGGGAAGGACCTGATGGAAGGTTTGATTTACTGTGAAGGACCATCCCACAAAGTCTCAGCAGAGTTTAGGCTGGAGCTGTGCAGATTGCATCCCTCGTGTGTAATTCCTCTTTTGGCACCTGCTGGTGCTGAGGATGAGAGACAACTTCTCCTTTCAGGAGGTATGAGTTAGGGGGAAAATGTTTTTCTGAAATTTCCATTGCAGGCAAAATAGGAAAAAACGAACACATCTGCAATAATGAAAAAAGCCTTCGATATTCAGTGGGTAAAGCTTGGATGTCTCAGTCTCACTCAGCCTCAAGCATGTTTGATGTCACTCATTTCTGTGACACTCCCTTCACTGTTTCTCAGCACATCTGCAAACTCCTCAAGGATCAGCACAGATCTTTTCTGCCCTGCTCCTGCCACTCTGCTCTTACTTCCCAGCAGGACTTTCAGTTTACAACATAAAATCATAGACTCATTAAGGCTGGAAAAGAGCTCTGAGATCATGGATTCAACTCTTAACCTTAATTAGCACTGAATTCACCACTAAACCATGTCCCCAAGTATCACATGCCATTTGAACATTTCCAGGGCTGCAGATTCCACCATTGCCCTGAGTAGCCTGTTTCAGTGCTTGACCATCCCTTCTGTGAAGAAAATTTTCACAATATCCAGGCTAAACCTCCCCTGGCACAACTTGAGGTCATATTAAACATTTCTCATTTGGTTTATTAGGGGAATTTGCCCTTTCAAAACGATTTTATCTCCTCTCTCTGCTTGAATCAGCATTCAGGTTTGTTTCAGTAAAATAAGAAACTGTAACATGGCTAATTAATCCCAAAGCTGTATCACTCAAGTTTTGGCTCTTGTGCTCTCTTGTGTAAAATCCCATTATGTTTTGGTCTTTCATTGCACTGCTGTGTGGATCCCTTCTTTCTTGAATCCACTTTTTTGGTATTTTCCAGTTTAATTAGTGTAATCTAAAAGTGTCTACTGTATCATGAGATTGAAAGTTGGTCCAATGACATGTAATTTGCACTTTCTGAATGCCTCAGTGATGGTTTTGTTGATTTCCCAGATCTTTGGTGCTGATCCTGCACCTGGATGCAGTAAGTCTCTGGAGCTGTGGAGCCTTCTGTCAGCTTACATGATTTTTATCATTCTCCATCCCATAGAAATGGAATTCTGTGTCTTTAGGTTTTTTTTTTCAGGAGAGGAATGAATGGTATATACTCTCCAAGAACTGCTGAGGGAAACTGGGGTGGAGTGAACTTCAGTGAGGGTGCTGCTCATGGGTAAGTGCAGATGGACAGTAAAGGAACATGAGTGCAAGGAGACACTGAACAAGTTCTGGTATAAACTGGAGGGTGTTGGGGCTAAAGAATGGCAAGGATTAGTGAATTTGAAATGTTTAGTGGTGTGGAGAAGTCAGAAATCTTTCCCAGAGAGATTGGTGATCATGTGCACCACCACCAATGCACTGCAAGCAAACTGGGATTGGGGAAATGGAAAAGGGAGTGATGGCTCAAAAAGCCCTTCACCATGGGATAGACAAAGAGAGGAGGTGTATTTTGGGGCAAAGAACAGAAATTCAATATCCCCCAGGGGATTTATTTGTTCTGTGAAGAAAACTGTTTTGTTCATGTAACAAGCTTGCTCATTGCTCAAAGTGCCTGGCAGAAAAGCTACACAGAGGTGCCTCTGGTTGCTAAGCCACCACCACAGGATGCCTGCTGCTGAGTGGCATTTCTCTCTCTGGGGAGGGAGAGTTTTTGTTTTAAGGTATTTCATATGTGGGCAGACCTGAGTCACCCACACAGTTCAGAGAAATGTGAGTTGGAGATAAGTGATGAGCTGGAGTAAATTGAGGGCGAGATAATCATCCTGGATTCTCCTATGACCTTAACACTTCCAAGGTTGGGGCATCCACAGCTGCTCTGGGCATCTCTTGCCAGAGCCTCATCACCCTCACAGCCAGGAATTCCATCCCAATATCCCATCTCTCCCTGTCCTCTGGCAGTGGGAAGCCATTCCCTGTGTTCTCTCCCTCCATGCCTTGTCCCAAGTCCCTCTCCAGCTCTCCTGGCACCTCTTTAGGCTCTGGCAGGGACTCTGAGGTCTCCCTGGAGCCATCTCTTGTGCAGGTGAACACCCCCAGCTCTCCCAGCCTGGCTCCAGAGCAGAGGGGCTCCAGCCCTAGGAGCATCTCTGTGGCCTCCTCTGGACTTGTACTTTCCTGCAGTGTCACACTCTCCCCCACCAAAATTATACACTGCAATGAGTTTTGTAACTGCTTTGTGACTGAGGCACCAGGACTGTTTGCTGGAAAATTCCACTTGAAAAAATTCTTTCTTTTCTTTCCCAGTGTACCATTCCGGGGGCACGCTTTTCCTAGATTTATTTCTCTAACTGTTCTAATTAGCAAATCTGATCCTTAACCTCCCACTGATTTCAGCCTTATCCGATTAAACTGATGACCAATCCAAGAATGTTTAATCTAAAGTGAGGGGATTTGTAGTTTTTTGTAGGGGATTTCCTAAGACCATGGCTTCTATCCATTTTCTTCTAATCTATATATTTTCATGAGAGGTAAATGGAAAAAAATACAGACTTTCTAAAAAAGAGCTTTCATTTAACTCCCATTTTGCAACTGCACATATGTAGTCTTATTCTACTCAAAAAATTACTGTTGATGACATCACTGGTCCTAAAAATAGAAGCAATTGCTCCAGTGTTCCAAGTACAACTAGGCTGTATTTTCCCTCACAAGTGCTTCTGTTTGTTCACAGGATTGGTTTTGTTGCTCCCTTCTAAGAGTTTGAATTTGTTGGGGGAAATCCTCATGCCAGTGATCTTAGGGGTATACTCCAACTTAAATGGTGAACATTATGAAGATGAGGGTATTTTAAAAATTTTACTCTGAGGAAACAGCCTCAAGTTGCACCAGGGGAGGTTTAGGTTTGATATTAAGCAAAAATTTCTTCATTGAAAGGATTGTTCAGCCCTGGCTGGTCCTGACCAGAGCAGTGGTGGAGTCCCCATCTCTGGAAGGATTTAAAAGCTGTATGGATGTGGAACTTAGCAACATGGGTTAGTGGTGGCCTTGCCAGTACTGGGGAGAGCTTGATGATGTTTTCCAACATTAACCATTCTGTAATCCTATTCTATGATTCTCCTATGCAAGAAGTGCAATAGCAAGCAGGAGGCCTCAGCTTCCAGGTAAGTGGTTTAACCTTCACAGCCCCTTGGCAACTAAAGGGCATTTGGGGACCTAAAATGATCCTTCTGACCCCCACCCCTGAAATATTAAGGCCTGCAACTCCTGTTTAAACAGCTTCTGTTTCAATACATGTGAAACTATGGCATGGTCTATCTGTGCCTTTGAGAACACGGAGAGTGAGTGCCCTAAGTCATTGAGGTGTGTTTGCTTTGGGAATCATACTGTTTTGTCATATCATTCCAAATCTTGAAAAAGCTCAACTGCTGGTAGCAAAATAGGCCTTACTACCTGAAGGTAGTTTTCCATGGCAAGACAAACCTCAGAAAGGTGTTAATTTGTGCCTAACAATTCAGCTGTCATAGAGCCCTTGCACTCTGAGGGAGAGGGAAACAATCAAGAAATAAGCAATAATCTTTTCAATGCATGGCTTTGCTTCCTTGTGGGTAGCATCTTTCTTACTGGGTGAATTATGCCCAGTTATGGCCAAATTCTGTGTCAGTTCCTTCACACTTAGTGTCAAGATTCAAAAGATTAGATAATTATCAACACCAACATTCTTTATACTGTTTATATTTCCTGTGCGACACAGTAAAACCAAACAGAACCTGCAGCAGTCCTGGAGGATCTGATAAAGGACATTGCATTGTTGCATTTCCCCAGATTTGAGCACTTGAGATGAAACTGGGAGTCTTGGGCAGAATTATGCACATCAGACATCATCTGATGAGATGATGAGTGATGAGAGCACCTCAGGAAGAGGCAGTCAAGCAGTTCCTTTGAGTTAGACTTTTGGATGAAATGTGACTCCAGGCCGATGTTTCCCAGTTGTTAGGTTTTTTAACTTTACTCTTTTTAATTTATGTTTTTGTTTGTTTATTTGCTTTTATAATTTCCCCTGTGAATGATTTTTAAATAGTATTTACTTATTTTATATATATATATATTTCTTGTCAGAACTGTAAACACATTGACATCTCTTTGCTGGCACTGGGAGGGAGGTAGTCCAGGAAAATACCCTAAAATTTCTACCCAGTGTGTTTCTTATGAGTCTGATATCATTTGTGTATCAGAAACAACAGTGAAAAAGGAGTGCTTGAAAAAGAAGGGTGATCTGAATAGTGTTTATTTGATGTAAAGACAAAAAAAAAAAAAAAGAAACCCCAACCAAAAAACCCACTTTCAGTAATAAGACAAATTAGTTCTGTTAGCAAAGACAGTGTTTTGAACCATAATGGAAAAAAGCATAATATGCATGTTCTGACTGACTTACATGTCAAATTTTAAAATAACTGTTATTTTCTGAGGCGTGATGGGAAGAATAAATTTGCTGGACAGTGTAAAATGTAGAATTAATTCTGAATGGTGTGCAAAATCTTTCTAAATGGCTGGGACATGGCCTTCATCTTTTGTTGTTTTTCAGTTCTGTGCATATGATTCCTTTATGGTACTGCCAAAATGTCCCTGTTGCTCAGCAACAGCAGGCTGGAATAGCACCAGTCAGAGGAAATCTGCTGATTTACACTGGACATAAATTGTGTTCTCTTGCATGAGTGCATATTTTGACAGAAGGGTGAAAGCAGCCTTTGCAGATTTGCCTCTCTGGGGCACTCATGGTCCTGGGTGAGGAGATCTCAGTTCAGGTACTAAAGTGCCCTTTTACATGACAGCTTGATAAATCATAGAACTGGAGAATGGTTTGGGTTTTGTTGGACACCTACAGGTCCTCAGCCCAGCCCCTAGCAATGAACAGGGACATCTTCCACTACTCCAAGTGGCTCAAAGACCTGTCCAACTTGACTTTTTCTAGGGATGGGGCATCCACCACTTCTCTGGGCAACATGTGCCAGTGTCTCTCCACCTTACCCACAAAAAATTTCTTCTTTTTATCTGGTCAGAATCAATCCTCTTTCAGTTTAAACCCATCAACTTTTTCCCATTGCAATGGGCCCTGATAAAAAGTTTGTCCACGTTTTTCTTAAAGAGATCTTTAAGTACTGAGAGGATGCAAAAAGATCTCCCTGGAGCCTTCTCTTCTCCATGGGAACACCTCCAGCTCTCCCAGCCAGGCTCCAAAGCAGAGGAGCTCCAAACCCCAAGGCATCTCCATGGCCCTCTGTGCCTGTTACAGGTATATTCTGGACAGAACATGACCTCATCTGACCCCAGTCTGGGGGTCTGTCCAGCAGCTCCCCTGGGAATGAATCACTGCCTGGTCTTGAGGAGGTTTTTGTAGCTCTGACTGGAGCTCTCTTGACCCAGTGCTGTGCCTTGGGCTGATCACACCTCCTGTACAGAACCAGACTTTGCACTTGCAGGTTTAATGCAGGTTTAAGAAGGTTTGATGCTGCTAAATGCCTAAGGTCTGAGAGAGCTGGCACTGTTCATCCTGGAGAAGGGTCTGAAGACACCTTAGAGCTCCTTTGAGTGCCTAAATAGGCTTCAAGAGAGTTAGAGGAGGATTTTGGCTAAGTCTCTGGTGGCAGGACAGGGGGAATGACTTTACACTGCCAGAGGGCAGGGTTACATGGGATATTGGGAAGGTATTCCTGGCTATGAAGGTGGTGGGGCCCTGGCACAGGGTGCTCAGAGAAGCTGTGACTGCCCTTGTATCCTTGGAAGTGCTCCAAGCCAGACTGGACAGGTCCTGAGCAACCTAGGCTAGTGGAAAGTGCTCCTGCCCATGGCACGAGGGGTGGAAAAAGGACCCTTTAACCTAAACAATTTTGTGATTCAATGATTCTGTGATAAGCACAAAGAGCAGAATTTAAAAGTTTCCTTTGTATCCTGTGCACTGATTTAAAAATTTTATTTTCCAATGTCTTCTACACTACTTGTTTAACAGGTAACCTAACTTAGGAAGTACTTAATGATAATAAAGAAAGAAAAACTTATACCAAACTCAAAAAAGTATGAACATTTGTTTCAGAAATTGACTCCACAGAATATTATGCAGATATTTATTAAGTAAATCATGGCAATGCTACATTTTCCAAGTGAGTATCAGTCATACAGAAATACTGCTGAACATCTGAAAACCTAAAACTTCACCAGAAGATACTGCCAACAGTTCGTCACAAATATTTTAGTCTCAGGTCTTTGTGATGTTTGCAGAAATACATGGTTTGGGTTTTTTTCCCCCTTCCCCAACTCAAAAATCATGCTATATTTTATTTCATCTGCTACAAGAAAAACAGGTCTTGATTTGCTTTTCCTGGTGTGACATTAATGCAAGTAGGCTCCTGTCAGCTGAAGGACCTGGACACCTGGAATATTTTTGGTGAAGATATGAGCTTCCCCATGAGACAGAGTATGTCAGTGAGCCAGTAGAAAGGTGCTGAGTTAATGCCTGTTGAGGTGATCCGCACAGCTGGGTGCAAGACCAGCTTCCCTCTTCCCTGCCTGCACACCCTGGGAGCCTGTGCAGAGGTGGTGCATGGCTGGTGTCCTGCAGAGCTCGGCTGGACTGGTCCTCAAACGTCCCCTTCCCACTGTGGGGCAGAGAGAAACGGCAGAGCAGCAGCTTCACAGAATCACAGAACTGCTGCCAAGGCCACCGTGAACCCATGCTCCCACGTGCCACATCCACAAGGCCTTTGAAACCCTCTGGGGATGAGGATATCACCACTGCCCCAACAGCCTGTTTCAAGGCTTGATAACCATTTCTACAAAGTTATTATCCCCATAATCCAATTTAAATCTACCCTGTCACAGCTTGAGATTGTTCCCTCTCCTCCTGTACCTGTTCCCTGGGAGCAGAGCCAGAAGGCTGTCCCCTCCTGTCAGGGAATTGTGCAGAGCCAGAAGGTCTCCCCTGAGCTTTGGCAGCAGGATGGGAGAGTGCAGCATTTTGTTGTTTGATATTCGTGGGCTGAGGATAGTGTAGGGAGAGAAGTTAAGAAGATCAGCTCAAATTAGTTCTATTTGTGCATTGACTGAACACAGCTGATTTATCGCACAGGAAAGAGACAGCAATGACTTCCTTGCTAACCCATCACCAAATTCAAGTATTAAGAGAAATCATGAGATTAGCACAAAAATCACAAAAATCATGTGCATCTTAAGTTTGTTGATTGCTAATGGACATCTCTCTCCACGGGGTTTGAGAAGTCCTCCAGGTAGAATTCTTCAAAACCTATTTACTACTTGGCAAAGAGTGCCCTTTATTCCATTTCTCTGCTACAATGAAACTCTATTAGATGCTTCCTATTGCTGTCATAAGCTGTTTAGTCATTAATTTGAAGTGCTCTCATATGCTTAAATATGCTCTTTATTTCTTTATGTCTGATTTTGGTGTCTTCAATTTCACAGAGAGATTTTTCTTTTCAGCTTATAAGTAATTTTCCCATTGCTTGTAATTCAAGTGCCTTTTCAGATATATGTGCTTTAAAATCATAACAGGTTGATCTCGGGAAAGGTCCTTCCAGCACAGTACAGTCCTACCTAATAGAAATCTTCTTAATGGAAAAAACAGGTGTGTTGGGAAAAGTCTCTCCACGCAGAAGGTAGTGCTGGACATTGCAGCACAAAAATCACAGTCTGTTGGGCAAACATCTCTTACTCTTGCCTTAAAATCTGCTGAGTTTCTCTCTTCTTGGGTCTCTATGCTTCACAGCAAGCCCTCTCATGTTTCTTCATCATCAGATAATAAGCTCGGTTGGCCTCTGGGTAGGTGACTTTGGAGAGTGGCAGCTTGCAGATCGCAGACCTGTTTGTGGTCATTAGCAGGAAGGTCAGTGCAGACAAGCAAAAAGACCAGGTTCCGGATGGCACCCCGAACTGCAAAAAAACCACAACAAACTAAACCCAAACCACCAAATGACTATGTGTCTTTTCTATATTAGAGTAATGCTCAGAGCCAGCCACCTTGGAACAAGATTTCTGGAGGAAGTCTAGACTCAGTTTTGCATCGAGTCTTTCCTTAGTGAGGCTGGGTTTCTTTATGAGGTCTTGACATTCTGTATGAGCCTGCAACACCTACCAGCTCTGGTGAGAGGGCTGCCTGCCCTTCGTGCATCTGCCATGGCAAAGGTTTATTGGGACATGAGGTAGGAGAGGGTGGCAGTGAGGTAGGAGAGTGGATACCAGAAACCTCCGGCTTTTCCCTGGGCCATTGTACTGACTGACTTTTGGCAGCTGAGAAGTTAAACTAAATGTTCTTTACACACATGCAGGGCCCTTTTTCCAATTGCTTCAGGCATGAGATAAATATCTGAAAGAGAGGAGATTTCTAGAAGCCTACTTCTGCCTAAAGCAGGTCCAGGAGAGTTGGAGAGGGATTTTGGGAAAGGGCCTAGACAGGATAAGGGGAATGGCTTTCCTCTGACAGAGGGCAGAGTTAGATGGGATATGGGGAAGAAATTCTTCCCTGCGAGGTGGTGAGGCCCTGGCAGGGGTTGCCCAGAGAAGCTGTGGATGCCCCTGGATCCCTGAAAGTGTCCAAGGCAAGGCTGGACATGGGATGCAACATGGGATAGTGGAAGGTGTCCCTGCCCATGGCAGGGGATGGAATTGGATGAGGTGCCTTTCAACCCATACATTTTCATGATTCTGTGGTCCCCTGAGTTTCTAGAGCTGAGCTGTGGGAGTTCATGCAAACCAGAATGGAAAGTGGTAAGTGTTGATTCCAAGTCACCTGTTCCAGTGGGAATCACACCAACCCCCTCAGCAGACAGTAACCCCTCTCCCTGACCATTTCTGCCTATGGGTGAATTTTCCTCCACGTCTTGGTGTTTTGTCTGACACCAGGGAAATTCAGTGTTGGAAATCAGCCCTTAGCTGATACACTGCTTACCACAGACAACATGTGGGTCACTGCGGCTCCCAGGTAGGCACTGAAGAGGGCTGTGAAAAACAAGGGCAGTTCCTGGTGAGCTCAGTTGCTTGTGGAGTAGAACAGCAATGACAAACATCTCTCCTTCTGCCTTGGGTATCTCAGTCAATGATTATGACCCTGTTTGGACAATACCCTGCTAAACCCCTTCCTGTGTTCCCTCCAACCTGGAGCTTATCGAAGGGGCAAAACAACCAACCAACCAACCAACCAACCAAACAAACAAACAAACAAACAGAAAAACCTGGAGTGATGAAAAATGTGCTATGGTATCACGGGTTTTTGAAAAATGCACTGGCATGGAAAGTATGTAGCTTGATGGATGGAGTTAAACAGGAAAATAACCCTTCCACCCTCATCCGTCCTGCCTCCAGGGCTTGAAGGAGGGTCAATGACATACAGAGCTAAATCTTTCTTATATGAGCACAGAATGAGCAATAGTTTCACTCCCAGCTTGCTCCTATAGTGAAATTTCATATGGAATTGCCTTATAAAGAATTCTTAAGTCCTACTGTGTTGCCCAGCTCATGCCCTTGATCCATTTAAAGAGAATGGGGAATGTGTGCTGCCTAACTGCAGTAGGGCTCCATTCTTCTCTAAGATTAGGCATGTCCTCTTTCAAAGAAGGAATTTGAGCTGGTATCTATGGCTGGAAAAAAACAACATGATTCATCCAGCAATGAGGGAACAAACACAATTAATGGCTCAAAACAAAGCATCTGATTTCAAAGGCCTCAGTTAACCTGTGTCCACTGATCACAGCTCTTGCTTTAAACATATCTCTTGGCCGAAAGTGAAAGCACAGGGTGTGTTCAGGCCGTGGCTCCAGCACCCAGCTCCAGCACTTGTCAGCCTCACCTACATCCATCTGCCTGCCTGGAGGTGCCCATCTGGCTCCAGCCCACCTCTGCTGCGAAGGCATCCTGACTCACTTCAAGGGGAGGTGGAAACCTGCCAGGTACCTACCACAGGCCATGGCCAGGAGGTGTGTCTGCCAGGTGAGAGCCAAGAACATGCCCCCGATGGCAGCGCAGGACAGGCAGCTGTTGTAGCCCCACAGGCCCAAGTAGATTTGGTTAAACGGTGTTGCTAAGCTCAGCCCTGGAAAATAAAGTCAGAGATGTGTTATTCCTCAGCCAAAGAGGTAAAAACTATGGAGGAGAGGCCAGATTTTCAAAGGTTCTAGCCAACATTTGTACATGGAGCTGTTTGTAGTCATGTTGCTCTGGTCTAAGGGAATTGTGGCAGAATTTTTCGGTTGCTGCTGAGCTGAATTTGGTGATTTGATTTCAACAGAACACACATGAGTGAATGAGCCTACACATGAACCCTAAATGTATCCCTGAGGCCTGCACATTCAGGCTGATGGCTATGACTTTCATTGATCTGCCCCTAAACCCACCAGCCCCTAAACACCCAGAAATTAAGCATTTTGTGGTAAAAATTAATCTCAGCACAACAAACACGTCTTTCTTCTGAAGGTTTCCACTGTCATAAAACAAGGTAAGAGAATGGGGAAGTCAATCAAAAGAATTCTTACAATGGAAATCTGAGTATATTTTGTTTCCAAGCAGCCATTCTCCAGTGGGTGAAATACTTGTGACTTTAAGTGATCCCCTTATTGTAGTTCCTGTTTTATTCTCCATGCTTTTATATAAATCTGTGGCACTAGCCAAATCATTACCTGCCAGCATCCCCACTGCTGAACCGATCACTGTGTGGACACAAATGAGTGGAGAGGAGATAAATAAACCAATCAGGAAAATTCCCCCAGTCCAGGGATTGTCACAACCATAAACCTGGCCCACGCCGACTGGAATGGCTTGCAGGAGCTGTAGAAATTAACAAAACAAAACAAAACAAACAAGACAATTTGTTATCAGCTTTGTAACTTTTTTTGTTTGTTTTTAAACAATTTTTTCTTGGCCAGGCCCATTTTTGGCATTTTTTGGGTGCATTCTCTCTAAGTGGAACATTTGGACATGTCTCAGGAGACAGCAGGGCATTTCCACAGGGTTTCCCCTTCAATGAAAATGAGTCATGGCTTGTTCCCTAGACCTGAGCTCCTCTGCCAGGTTTTTGCTCTAAGATCAGAGATTTAAAAGATTTTGAGCAAGGGTTTAATCATTCTCTTTGCATATGCTGCTGACTGGACCATTTTTACAGGAGAGTGGGGATGGTTCCTAAGGGATTCACTAGAAATATGAGCAAGATTTGGTGGACTGGTGGAACAGAGCCCAGCTTGATCACAGCTTAGAGATGGTTTTGAGGCACTTTTCCATATCCAGTCCCCATAAAACTATGTGCCACCGTAAATGTTCTTTGAGAAATGTCACTTGTGTGTTTCTATTTAGTGTCAATTAACTTCCTTTTCTCAATCACTCTTTGGGAACCCCTTAAAACAGTCAGCTGAGCCTTAGGAGAAAGTAGCTAATCTAGTATTTGTATTGTTTATGGTGTAATCCAGGAGAATAAAATGTTCATTTGGAAAGGTCCCACTTGAATATAAGTTAAAAATATGTGAATGTGTACCTGTGCCCAAGTTTTAACCATTCTGCCACAGTAATATCTGCTTGCTTATCTCTAATCAGATAGATGCAATTTTATAAACAGCCTGTATGTGAAAAATTTAAAATGACCCTGTGAGTTAACTGGAATTCTCAGTGCAACCTTAGCTATGGGGAGATGATCAGTATATGCATAGAAACAGAAACTGGTAATTAGATTCAAGACAGTGTTTGAAGATTATAATCTATACACTTGGATCCAACCGAACATGAAAAGATTCTAATTTTCAAGCCATCAAAAATGTACCTTCCTAGAATAAACTCTTATATTTTGGATAATAGTTCTCTTATAAATCAAATTTTGTACTGCCAGGCCATAATGCAGTAACATGGGAGGTGGACCTAATTGGAGCCAGCCCAGAGGAGGCCACGGAGATGCTCCCGGGGCTGGAGCCCCTCTGCTCTGGAGCCAGGCTGGGAGAGCTGGGGGTGTTCACCTGCACAAGAGACGGCTCCAGGGAGACCTCAGAGCCCCTGCCAGGGCCTGAAGGGGCTCCAGGAGAGCTGGAGAGGGACCTGGGACAGGGCATGGAGGGACAGGACACAGGGAATGGCTTCCCACTGCCAGAGGGCATGGAGAGGTGGGATATTGGGAGGAATTCCTGGCTGTGAGGATGGTGAGGCCCTGGCACAGGTTTCCCAGAGCAGCTGGGGCTGTCTCTGGATCCCTGGAAGTGTCCAAGGTGAGGCTGGATGGGCCTTGGAGCAACCTGGGATAGTGGAAGGTGTCCCTGCCCATTGCAGGGGATGGCACTGAATGGCCATTTAAGGTCTGATCCAACCCAAACCATAGGAATTTATAAAGGAAATTAATAAATTTCTGTAGTGCTTCTAATTGTAAATGAAGGAGCCTGTTACCCTTAAGCCATCCTACCATTGTGATTTCAGCATCCGACCAGGTGATGTTTGGTGTTGCCGTTGCAGGGTGAATGACAGTGGTGGGGAAGAAGAGGTTGTGTGGTCCTGAGGCAGCCAGATAGAGGGTCAAGGCCAAGTTGAAAGGCAAGGTGAGAACAGGCAGGTCCCATTTAGAGAAAACTGCACTTAGAGCACTGGTGAAAATAGGGCTGAAAGAAGAACAAATTGATCTCACTAGAAGCTTGTCAGGTAGGCAAAAATCACATCAGAACCATATCCAACCATAAACCCAGCTGCAGAAAATTTGATCTACTTAAAATAAACAAAAAAGCTAAATCAAACCAAACAAAACCAAACAAAAACCCCCTGTCCTCCTTCAATCTGTTTATTTGCCTCGATCTTTCTCATCAGATCAGAGACAAGAAAGGATTACTCCATAAATTTCCTACCCCTCCAAAGACAATTATCGATGTACAGATTCCTGTCATGTCATGCTAATATGTATGGTGAATATGACGAGCATGAATGAGACAAGATACAGCGCTTTAGTGGAGTTATTCCCCAGCTCAAACCCAGAAAAATTTACCTTTCTTTTTAGCACCTGGAGTGGACTGAAACCACAATACCCACACTGGGTCTGAGTGAACTATGAACTGTGAGTGGCTGTGTGCCCTTGTTCAGGCTTGTGGATCAGCAGTAAAAGTTGACATCAAAGTCACTGTAACACTGCATGAACTTCAGGCAGACAAATTACATGTGTGGTTTTAGCAGTCTTGCAGCTAGACATTTTGGGTCAAAGACCAGGTTTCAAAAATTTTTGCTGGCCAAATACCTAGTGGATTATGGTGTCATATATATAGAGTAAAATATTATTAGTTGTTTGTTTTGATTAGTGTCAACCATCGTGTCTTGGGACCACTGAACAGCTTCTGTGCTTGGAGAAGTAAATTTTCATGACATTTTTATATGGTGCCTTAAATAGATGAAACACTTGTGGTTGGTGATGGTAGGAAATGGTGAAAATAATGTTCTTCTTGAAACAGAAATGAATTGATGCATCACAGCAATATGACTCACATTTAGAATATTGAATTACATATGATCAGCCACGGATTTTTGTTTTCCCTACTGGGAATATTTGTGATTATGTGGGCTTTTTTATTTGTTTCTGGATTACATCTGCGCTTAAAAGTGTAAATAACAACGCAGATTTAACAGTACATAGGTGTTGTGTTCCCTTTCCACTGCTGTCTGCTTAGAAACACAACAGCTCAGTCTTAGATGAGGGGACTCTGGGGCTGGAAGGAGAAGCAGAGGAGCCATCTGACTTACCAGGTCATGGACACCAGTGCTACTGGCAGGAGGAGCCACCAGTTGTAGTCTCCATCAACAGAGAAGACAGCCATCAGCAATCCCACCAGGACCCCGTTGTATCCATACAGGCCTGCTGCTATGGCTGATCTGTGTGGAGGGAACAGCTGTCTTGAAGTCATCTCTGCTGAGGATGCTTTGCTCACATCAGCCCTCCCCCCCCCACAGTTGTGGCTCTGTTTGGGGATGACTTGCTCATGGGGTGGATGGGAACTCATCCACTGACATTTGATTTTGCACGCTTGGCTTAGAAACCTACCCCTTCTGCAGGTTTGTCCAGTGCCCCTCTGCACCAGGTGCAGCTGCTGGGAGGACCTGTCTGGTCCTACAAGACCAGATACATGCCCAGTCAAAGCTGGATCACACAATCATGGAAGGTTTGGGTTGGAAAGAACCATAAAGACCACCTTGTTCCAACCCTATGCCATGGGCAGGGACACCTCCCACTAAATTTGAGCTTCTCATCCACATCACACATCTAACACATAAATCAGCACAGAAGTGGCCACCTGAGGGGTAAAAGGATGGATTTACCTGTCCTGATCCAGAATAAGTGCTGTTAAAGTCGAGATGACTGTTGCCACACATCCAGTGAGTGCCCACCATGGGTTCTGCAGCAGGAGGCCAGCCAAAATGACCAGCCCACTGAGGGGATTGTTGACAAACATCACCTGGGATATCCCACGCAGCACCCAGTCAAGGAACTGGATCATGAGAGGTTTGTCTGGAAAAGATTACATTCAGTAACAAAACAAGCCCTCCAAAGTCTGCAGATGGTACTGATTTGGGATGTATTTTTGAAACTCAGAAGAGTTTTGGCAGTGGGACTTGGCACCACGACTGAAGCAATGAATCAACAAGACTGTAAAACCTGACAGGGATTTATTATGGTCTACACTGAAGTCTTACAGCTGGAAAACTGAGATGAACAGTGAGGCTGCCAGAACTCTGTGTTATAAAGTACCCTGGACCAGATTCATATGAACCAGCTAATTTATGATGTCTGTGGCTCAGATGGCAAATCGTGTGTGTATCCCACTGCTGATTTATTACAGGGACCAAACACACCTACCTATGTGTAATTTAACTTCACAGTGGCACTAGGCTTGACAGAAACTGCTCAGCTGAAAGGACATGGAGTGTTAAGAGGAATGGCAGAGTACAGAATAACCATCCAGGGCTATGTTCTGTGGGACTAAATTCACTTTGTACATGGCATGCTGGGAGGTAAATGTCATCTCAGACATCCCTAAGATTTAAACAGTGCGTGGATCTCTGCACAAAGCTGATTTTTCCCCCCTACAAAACAGACATAAATCAGGATAGAGATAGTTTCTGTACTATTCTGACGTGAATCACATCACTGAGAAGTTAGTTATTACTCCTTTGATGTACTTTTTATTTGGAACCCACTGCCATTAGTCACAGTGAAGTAGGTTTACCTTTCAGCCAGGTTCCAAAATCCTTCATGTCTCCAGTGAGGTAGCCCACAGCTCTGCAAAAACTCTTCCCACCTGTGCTCAGTGCATTCTGCTTCATTGACATTCTTTCTTCCTTGGTTTCTATCTTGACATCAACACAGTTTTCCATGTTGAAGTTCTGAACCTGTGGTAAAATACAAGGAAAAAAAAAAGAGTCCATTACAATGCCTCTTTCTGGTCCTTGTTCATTTTTTTTTACCACATAACTGCTCACCATATATTATTCTGGAACCAGAAAGAGGAAAATCCTTACTCTGAACATCTAATTCTTTTGTCTCCATGAACACATTCTCTTTTCATGTGCCCGTCCTCCCAGAGTGCCATGCAGTTACGAGGAGATGTTTCATTTATTAAGCTTCTCTGCTGCTTAACCCGTATTTCCAGTTTCAATTTATCCATCTGCCATCAATAATAGGTGCCTAAATTTGGTTTCATAATCAGCTATTGGGATCAGTTCAACCTTTCTCATGAGCACAAGCTTAGCCTGGGGTTGTCCATGGCGCCTTATTCCATTACTTACATGCATTCATACATTCCTTTTTCTCATTTGAACAGCACTTTAAGCTGACCAATCTTTAGAAGCACCCAGCATTGACTCAAGAGTTTGATGGCCAAATTCACAGTTCTCTCTTTCCACTTTGCCTTAGTCATGTTGCTTTCTTCTCTGCTGAGACAATATTGGGGACCATATGTTGGAAGCTGTAGTAAGAAACTCTCAAAGACTAAAGAAAATACACTTATTAAATTCAGCAGATGCTATAAAAAGCAAAAATAAGGTGTTTAGACCTAAAGTAGAGTTTGGGGTGCAGAAATGGGAGATGGAGTCCCTTTTGGGACATACACCCTTTGCATAAGGAGCTGCTGGAATAACCTTTGGCACCTCATACAGCATAGGCAGGATTATTCAGGCATCAGAGGCTTACAGCTAACAGTAAGAAACAGTGCCTATAGCAAATCCATCGTTTGTTGAAGAGCCAATTCTGAATATAAAGTTAGCAAATAAATAACACCCCCCTGCTCCTGGAGCATGCTCTGTTTCCTGAACTGGTTCTTGGTAATTATTGAGCAAAAAACAGACAATGTGTGTTGTGTGAATACAGAACCAGTGGTGCTTCAGGCCTCACTGGTGAGTAGCAGCTTGTGCAAAATGTAATGAAATTATATTGGGAGTTGATAGTCTAAATAGGATGACACAGACCCAGGTCTTGTGTTAGTTCTTGGCTCACTCAAAACTACTAAAAGCTGGAGGAGAGAATCCATAGTTCAGAAACACAGGTGCTGAGTACTTAAGCTGCTTCACCCCTGGGCATTGCACTTCCAGACCCTCCAGTGTGGTCAAGCAGCTCTGAGCCTGTGTAGGGGAATGCCTGGTTAACGCACCATGGATTAACCCTGGCCAGTTTCTCTCTCTTTTGGTACTGGAGGGCTGTTGATGACCTTTCAGGAAGCACAAATAATAATAAATATTTGCACAAATAAATGGACATTTTCTACGTTCTGGAAGAGCCCAGCTAATAAAAGGATAGGTTCCATATGAGAAGCTGATGACAGGACCAATACATACAGAAAAGTATTGAGTTTGGCTTTGTGTTGGACACAAAGCTTAGGACCTGGAATAAAAAGACTGAGGAAGAAAAGAAAATGAGGAAAGAGTGGTGCTAAGGATGGTGCTTTAATACAGGAAGACTTTTTTTGAGTTTGTTATAATTTCTTACCTTAATTTATTAACCTTCACTTTCATACTTTATTCTGGAGTAAGTGAGTTGAATGCAGTTTCAGTTAAATCAAAACTTTCAGCCAAGATAAATGCTCTCCATTTGGCGAAAGTGCATTTACATTTTTTGTTTTTAAAGGGTCTTCATCTCTGTGCAGCTTGGGCTTTCCCTATTGCTAACCCATAAAATGAAGCGCTGCTGCACTGCAGAGCAATGCTGTGACCCATGCTGGCATGCCCTCTGTGTTCCCCTGCATGCTGAGTGAGGAGCTGTTTGCATTCAGGAGTCTGCAGAACAAGGTGTAATGTGCATGTGAAGTACTGGAGTCACTGTCCCGTCCACTTGTACAATGAAGATAAAAATGGGTGAAGCTGAGGGCCTGAATTCACCAAAAAAATGATGTATTGCTTTGCCATATAAAGGCAAGTGTGAGCTGGCAGTGCTCCTCTGCCTTGTGTTTCCATGGGCAGAAATGAAGCCAGCTCACTTCAGCTGGCACAGCAAAAAGACCAGGTGACCTGGTGAGTCACTTGCACTAACCTGTCTTGAACTTCACACTCAATGAACACCCAGAGTACCGGAGTATTCAGAGTCACAGAGGCTGAGGGGTGATCGTGGTTACCTTCTGCCCAGCAGTGCTGCACAAATTCATGTTCATTATGTCATAGAATCATAGAATACTTTGTACTGGAAGGGACCTTTAAAGCTCATCTATCTGAACCCCTCTGGCAGGCCCATTTGCTCTAGGGGCAGGTCTCTCTAGAGAGGGACCACAGGAACTTCATCCCTTCAGCAGAGCATGTGGTGAGTGACAGGACAAAGGGCAGTGGCTTCAAACTGAGAGAGGGCAGGGTTAGATTACACATCAGGAAGAAATTGTTCCATGTTAGGATGGTGAGGCCCTGTCAGAGATTGCCCAGAGCAGCTGTGGCTGCCCCATCCCTGGAAGTGTCCAAGGCCAGGCTGAACAGGTCTTGGAGCAACCTGGGACAGTGGAAGTTGTCCCTGCCCATGGCAGGGGGTTGGAGCAGATACCTTCCAACCCAAACCAGTCTGTGATTATTTATGTTAAGGGAGAATGAAACCATTATTGAACAACCTTCTCATCTGCAGAGCAGCCAGGTGGGAAATGCGTGTAGGCCAAGAAAACCTTTGGTTTTGGATGGAATCTTCATGGCACAGTAAAGGCCCAGATCCAGCCCCACTGGTTCCATGACCTCTCTGACTCCCATCCCTGGCACTGTGTGGGGGCTGCGTCCTGTGTGAGGGGGTTTTGTTGTCACCAGAGCCCTGAGATTTGTCTCACCTGTTCAGAAACACAAAGTATGCAGGACTTGCACTACTTCTACTTAGTTGTCCAATAAAAACATAAAGAAGTAGTGAAACACTTGGAAACTGGCACCAGCATAAATTTTTAGGCGTTTTCCGTGATTTTACAAAGCAGTGCCTACCATATAGATACACAGATTAATGATTTGTTAACACATTATGTTGCTTCAGGGAGTAGGTGATAGAAGGTTTAAGGGAGCAGAGAATACAAAAGGTGTCTTATCTCTGAATTGTGGATATGCTCAGAGAATTTTAACACAGTGATGTCTGAATAATAATGTAGATTGAAGTGTACATTCTGATGGGAATGTCATGTGTGCTGGTCTGCAGCAGGTCTTTTGAAGACCTGCAGTTGAAGTTATGCAAACACATGGTTTTCACAGAAATAGTTGTTTTTTCTTAGTGCACAAAGGAAGGAAATTGAGATAATTGCAAAAGGAGTGTTCTGCTGAAACAGACTGCTTGACTTCTGGAGGGGAGCAGGATTAATATTTTTTTTATTATTATTGCTTTCTATTTTTAGGGAAAAATTTTTAGGGAAAAACAAGCACAAGCACAAGTCCTGTTCTCAGACAGGCAGCTTGGAGAACACTGCCCTGTCTCACATAAACTCTACAGAGGTGTTCCAGCCCTGCCGTGCAAGCCCCCAGTATTGTTATGTAACTAGTGAGATACAGGAGCAGCAGCAGAACCCAGGCAGAGCCAGTTTGCATGAAGTTTTCATCTCAGTGGTGCAAGTGCAAGTGATTTGTACTGTCCTGTAAGTGCATAGAAACTATTTAAAATCATTTTCATAGGAAGTGAGAGCTTCCCATGAAGCAAAACAAAAGATGTTTGTCTTTTATGAAGATGAAATCATCACAGGGCCGAGATGTTAATCTACCGTGTTTTCTAAATCATCCTTTCAAAGTTAATAAATGTCTTGTAGCAAAGTACTGACGTTATGCAACCCCGTGTCTCCCTAAATCAATTTTCCTTCCACTTGTGTACACTTCCTCCCGGTCACGCCAGACTCACGGCATCACAGTCATGCCTTGTTAAAGTTGGCTCCATGCTGGGGCTGCACTCCTGCAGCACCCAGCCCTGAAAATACTCCTTTATTCACCTGCTGAGGAGCAGACAAGCCTGGCCACATGTTCGTTGTGTGTTGTGCATGGTAAGAGCAGTGTTGTGCTTGCAGCTGGGAGAGGGACAGAGTCTTTAATTTGGCTGATGACTACTCCCAGGTAACGGGAGCTTCCGAGCTGGACATTGGGCTTTTACCTGTGAAAATGTAGCGAAGTTGTCTAGTGCTTTCTCTTCTTTCTGGAATTTTCCTCTCTCCCTGCCAAAATTCATGTTTCTCTGAGGGTTTAATTTATAGTGAGGTATTTGTTTGTCGAAGGACCTGGGGACCTGCTACTGCACAATCGCAGCCATTGTATCTTGCATTCTCTGAATTGTTGCTGAGAGATCTGCAGGCAGCCAAACTCTGTGTGCAGCCTGCTTTTAGAGGAATTCCTGCATCCAAGCACAATAGGAGGAAAGGGCCAGACTCCCAGCAGCTCTAAATCCAGCACAGCCCGTGTAATGTTACCAGAGCGTAGCAAAGCTGGATTAATATTGTGTTAGGCATAGGAACACACACAAGCACAAGCACAGTCCTTGAAGCAGATTATAATGCACTTGACCCTCACTGGAAAAAAAAAATGGTTCCATTTCTCCCATAGAAGATGTATTTCAAAGTATTAGTTCAAAAGAAAGCTTACCCCTCAGATTCAAATATTCATTAAGTTCACATGCAATTCAAATTTCAGAGATCTGTCTCTCCGGAACAGAGAAATACAGAGACACTATCACATCAGCTGTGTATTATTACTATCTGGGCATTTACATTTGGCAGAATGGAAAGGCAGTAATAGGAAATGTTAAAGAGTTACGGTTATTTCTTCTTCTATTTAATTGCTTTCTTTTCTCTTTCTCCTCCAAGGTTCAGCTACCTGGGCTAAGCCGTAGGAATAAATCCCCACCCTGTTAGAATCTTCTTGATAACTGATATTCTTGTGCTCCTCCTGAGCCTCAGCTGCTCTCCTTCGGTAGGACTGCTCAAATGTTCTTTGCCAGGTGTTTTGAGGGAAAGACCCGGGTAAGTCAGTAACAGGGTGCATTAAAAGGAAAGAACAGAGTGCTCTTACCTCTCAGATGAGCTCAGGAGTAGCTGTAGGTTTGCTGGTTAGGCCAGAAGAAAAGTAGAGAAAAAGAAAATGACCCACTGGCTTATATAGGCTAGCATGGCTCCTGTCCTGATATTACTGATTTGTTTCTCCTCCCACTTAGTGAGCTCCAAGTGAATGTTAAGAAGGTTCCCCTTTGAATTCTCCACCTTTCCTCTTGCTCTGTCCTGGGTCTCTTGCCAACAAGCTATCCAAATGTCCTCTTTCCTGCTGCGCTTTTTTTTTTTTTTCTTCTTTAATTACTTTATTTTTACTTAAAAAAAAATTATTTCTCCTTTAGCGTTGCCCTTTCTCCTTCTTTACCATTTAAAAGGACAAGCAGATTTTAAAATGGACTCTCACTGTACCTGAGCTTGACTTCTCCAACATTATCCTCCTTATCCAATACAACTTAGCATCCTTCCCTATCGAAATTCTCACCTGGGAATATACAACACACCATTTCGTATTCATCAGCCTCTCAAGTTTTCCTGTTTCTGGGTAGCTTTCAGAAGCACTATTCTGTTAATGAAATGCAGTGGAAGACCTGGTGACCTCCTATTGTTTAATTGCTTTTTATCAATTATTTCAGAAATTCAAAGGGTATTTTTCTTTCTGTTCCTATTTTAAATTTTTTTTAACCTATCCTCCCCATCTCACTGGAGGAATCTGAAATATCAGAAGTATGGCATATTTGAGAGGTTTAAAATGCTGCGAAAGTGCTCCAAATGACAGAGGAGAGGCTGGAGAGGGAAGTTTTGAATAGTAACACAGGAGACAGTGAACTTAATCAGACCTTTTAGGCTAATTTAAGCCATAGCAGAATTCACTTTAGAACTCTTTCACAATGATGGCTGAGAGACCCAGCCTTGCAAACTGAGCTGGGTGCTGGAGAGAATGTTTTATTGTTGAACCAGAACCCATCTAGCTTTATTAGTTTGCCTTCCCTAGCCCTGTGGAAACAGCCTCAGCGTACACATGAGCTGGAGGGATGTTACTCTCACTGCACTCATTCCCAGGGTGCATCTCTTTTGATGGAGATGTTTTAACAGCAGACTGGATTTTTTTCTCCCCTAAGAGGAGGGCATCTGATGTAAGTTGTCATCTTAGCATTGCTGCAAGAGCTAGTCTTTCTCTGATCAAACAAGGGCAGCAGCCCTTGTGAGGGAGCCAGACTCTGTCATCCTATGCCTTTGCACCGAGCAGAACATGAAATTTTGCAGGGGAAGCTGCTTCACTCTAGTGCAGTAAACATATTTTCCCTTTACCATTAATTTCTCCTTGGGCTGCCTTTGCTTTCTAACTGGTGAAATGAATCCTTGCATGTCCAAAGAAGGGAAATGCACTAGGTGATTTGGATGGAAAAGCCTCACAGTGGGTCTGTTCAGACTGAGATTTAAACTACACACCTCTTGTATTTCAAGGATGCCCAGCCTGGCTTCAGGTTATTTCAAGCAACATCTTTTCAGGTCTCCCTAAAAGGGGTGAAGCACGGCGGGTAGGCAGGGCTCACTCCTGGGTTCTCCTCCAGGTAATCACAGATTCACAGAATATTCTGAGTTGGAAGGGACCCACAAGAATCATAGAGTCCAGCTCTTAAGTAAATGACCTATAAAGGGAATGCACTCACAGCTTTGGTGATATTAGCATCATGCTCTGACCAACAGAGCTAATATCAGAGTCACAGAATCCCAGAATATTAGTGTGGAAGAGGCTTCAAAGCCCACCTCATTCCACCCCTGCCATGGGCAGGGACACCTTCCACTATCCCAGCTTGCTCCAAGCCCTGCCCAACCCATCCTGGAACACTTCCAGGGATGGGGCAGTCACAAGCAGGTACTGTGCCAGGGCTTTCCCACCCTTATACAGAACAATCTCTTCCTAATATCTGATCTTGACTGCTTTTTGTCAGCATGAATCCACTCTCACCTGTCCTGTCACCATATATCCTTGTACAAAGGAGCCAGATTCAGGACTGCTCTGTCTGACTCTGGTGCCTTAATGAGGTATTTGACAGGTTGCAGTGACACACAAAAAAGCCAGTGGCTGGCAGGTCAGTGATGGATATCTTGGAGTGGTGCATTGTTTAGATTATCAGAGCTGGTTAATAAGTAACAGGATCACAGTCTGCTGATGCCCGTGTGGGAATGAGGTCCCTGGCAGCAGCCCGCTCTGGGCTGGAGGCAGAGCAGGGAAGACCTCCAGTGCCATGTGACAGGATCATTGAATACCAGGTGCAGCCAGCTATTGGAGACGTGGATGAAGGAATGCCTGTCTGCAGCTGTGTGCCCTGGGCAAAGCCTCCTGGTTGCCTGAGGATTGAGATTCCCTCTGTATGGGACTGATGTAGAAAAGTGGGAATGATAGAAAGCTTCCCAGGTGTAACTCAGTGCCAGTTCTGGTGCCCATCACCAACCTCCAGTGCTGATCACTCAAGGATGTAGGCATCCTTTGGGGTCGAAGGTGGGAAGACTGAACTTGCAATGGCCATTCCTAGGCAAAAGGATTGAGATGTGCCACGTGTTTGTCATCTAGCTGTCACATGTCACCCGTCTGGGAGTGGGCCACTCTGGGTGACCAGGTAAATATGTGCAAATTGATCATGAAAGTAATGCAGGTGACTAGAGAGTTGCCTCTTGATTTTAGGCATGTGTGAAGACCACTTGGTCCTGAGGACAAGGCAGCTGGTGTTGGTGCCTGACAACTAAGCTCTGTGAGATTTGGGAGGTCTAAATCTGTGACTTACCTCATCACCTCTCCATCGGCGAAGATGCTTCATGTTTCTTCTTCTGTATTCTCTGGAAAGGTGTCTCTGTGAACATCCCTTGGACCAAGACCAGTGCTTGACATGGTCAGAACAAGGGTTGGTCACTGGATCTCAACCAGACACGACACCAGAAAAATGCTGAATGATCCCTGACTAGTTTAGCTTGCCAGGCAGGACCTGTCTGGCTGCATCAGCTGGGAACAAAGCTTGAACTGGTCAGCTGTGCCAGGAAAGATTCTAATGGCCCTAATTCAGCTTCACACACGTTGGCTTCACTCCTCTCTCAAGCCTTGGTGGCCTTTAAGAGGTGCATTAAAACCACTTGGTAGAAGATTGGCTTTTACTGCTGTTTTTGGCTGTGCTCCTCGACTTGGGTTTTACCAATTGGAATAGGTGTGTTCAGGAAGCTGCATCAGCTCTTGGACTCCAACAAGTGCTTTAAAATGGTGCAAATCAATGTATGGACCTTTTCAGGTTGCTCAACCCCATATCCTGGTCTGCTCTGTTAGACTGGGGTGTGGATATGAGATATGTGGCCAGTGTTTGTGAGAGAAAGGGATGGATCCCCTCCCTGGAAATGCTGGCTACATTCCTCCTAAGGCAGCCCATGGAGATATTTGCTTTCTTGCTGCAAGGACACCTTGCTGCATTGTGGTCACCTTGGTGACCACCAGGACCCTCCAGGCCTCTTCTGCCACGTGCCTTTCAGCAGGAAGGCCACCAGCATGTATGGATGGAATTGCTTCTCCCCAGATGTAGGATTCTGCTCTTCTGGAACTTCAAGGTGTTCTTGTCAGCCCATTTTTTCCAGACAGCTGAGGACCCTCTGGATGCCAACACAACCCTCCGTATGCACAACAGTACTCCCAGTTTTGTGCCTTCCCCAAATTTGCTGAGGGTGCACCGTGCACCCTGCTCCGACATTCTGGTCATTAAAAAGTTAACCTTACTATGCCTGGCTTACACCACTAATGAATGGCCTCCACATGTGATTTGTGCCACTGATTATAATGCTTTGAGCCTAGCCATTCAGCCAAATTTCAATCCAAGTTGCTTCACACTTATATAACCCATACTTCATTAACTTGTCTGTCAGTGTGTTATCGGACAGAGTGTCAAAATGAGGTGATGCTCCAAATTTGCTACAGTGAGGGAAGGGACTTTTGCAGCTCACCTGGGCTGATTGTGACAAACCTAATGTTTCACTTCCAGAAGTACTGCCAGTCTGTACTTCCTCTGGAGGTCTGTGGAGAGCTGGCTGTGGTAATGGAAGTATGGCAGGAGTGGGAGACAGCTGTATGGTGGGAGAGAGCCCATGTCCTGGCTGAGGACACAGCTCCTCTGGCCAGCTATGGCCTGGCCTGTACCACAGGCAGCGTTCCTGGAGCAGCAAGTCAGCCCCCATCAACATCTGTGGCAACTTTGCTTTTCATCATCTTGTTTTCATGAGTGAGTGAAGAGAGGAAAAATCTGTTTTTCCTCACAGCACAGAGCACCACAGGGTCTGTCACAATCTTGGACTTGTTAGCTGAGGGCAGAAATTTTGGGTTTATACAGCATGACCCAACAGCCGAGCTGGTACAGAAGGATTCTATCCCTGCGTTTTGGCCTGTAATCATGCTCTAGAGATTACATGCTCTAGAGATCTGCTGTTTGACGTTCCCCTGTGTGGCGCTGGAATGGGGCTGGGTAAGTGGCTGCAGCAGTCTGCTCCCGTGTCAGTCTCCCTCTCGTGGTGTGACTCCAGCACAGCCACACGTGCAGCTGTGGAAATCGCAGCAAATATTCATTTCTCCAGCTTCAGGGGGCTCACAAACAGCAGCTCTCTGGCCCTGGCACAGTCCAAACCCCCTGTGCTCTGAGCCTGTCTGCTGCTCTGTGTACTGCTCTTTATGATGATGTATGCTCCTCAAATCACCAGCTCTTCTAATGCATACACATCACTTCCCTCCTCTTCCTCCTTGCTCTGGAGACCCCCTGTCTGTTCTGTCCACCTTGACATGCTCTCATGACTCACCTGCTCAGTCTGTGCAGCTCCAAGAGTGCATAAGTGATATCTGGAAACTAGCTTACCGATTAGGAGCGACAGTCTCTCTGTCCCGGGATAGGAGAGGGGCAGCACTACTACAGCTACAGTAGTGTGTAAAAAAGCTCTGCTCTGTCATGGCAAAATAAGTGGCAGCTTTAGAGAGAGGTGCAGCTCTCTTCCTGCAGGCTGGTACTCTAGTGCAGGCTAGAAAACCACTCCTGTATTTCACCTGCAAGATTTTTCATGGCATTTGTTCAAGACATTGCTGCTAGAGGGAGTGGGGAATTGTTTGGAAAGGCACTAGTTAGCCAAGGCCAAGACAGGCCAAAGACTGCAGTGGTGGTTCAGCAGCTTGGTGATGAGGACCTGCCCCCTGGAACCATCCCATTCACAAGAAGCCCATGGTGTCCATACCAGGAAATGTGTCTGAGGCTCCAGGAAGGACCAGACATGTGCGTCATGAAACCCAGTGAAGTACAAGTTAAAGAAAAGCCCAGTACTTTATTATGGCTGGGTACCCTTGTTTGGTTTTGTGTCCCCTTCCCTTCTTCCAGTCAGCTGGATCAATTTTTCTTAGCAGCAATGGATATTTCTCCAGGCTGGTCTGGCTGCCTGTGGTGATGAGATTGAGTTGTAAGTCCTGGGACTCAGGAGTTGGGAGGGAGAAAAGGTCTCTGCTTCATGCCTGAGTCTGAACCTCGAGGCTGTTTGTTTTTCTGCTCATCTCTGCCATGGAAGACTGGGTCACTCACATTAGAATTACAGCCTTATAGAATAATTGTTCAGAGAAGACCTTTGAGATGGTTGAGTCCAACCATTATATTGAAACAGTCTGAAATACTGGAGGGGTTTGGAAGCCTGAGGTTGGCTACATTGCTGTATTTCAGCGAAGATGGGAAATTGAAACACAAATAATTCTAAGTTTCAGCTTCAAACTTTTCTCCTGTTCTCCTGGCTCCAAGGCAAAGCCCAAATTCAAAGAGGCTCTTTTTCTAAACCTACCTTAAGGCAGCAGGATACTGTTAGAAATGACAAAGCTGGCCAGACTTGCCTCTTTTTAGGACACAGGCAAAGTGGTTTTCTGCTTCTTCATTCACTTCTGCAATTTGAGAGTCAATTCACTTCCCTGCATCTAATCTCAGCTTAATAAACTTCCCTGCCCTTTCTGCTTCCCTTGCTCTGATGGTAGGGCAGCAAGTCTCACCCAGGAGACTCATTGCTTCCAAGGAAATTATCCATTCTCACAAACCTGTATGTTGTATAAGATGTATGTGTTAGGCCTTAACATAGAGCGGAATACTATAACTCTTCAAACAAGAAACACTTTCATCTTATAAATTCCAGTGATTACTACTTTCTTACCAAGCAGTTTTTACTAGAAGTGGAAGTGGAAGATGCTGTACCTGGCATGGGTTGCTGATCAACAAGAGAAAGAGGACTGGCAGCATCCAGATATGGACCTTCAGACAGGAGAAACAGCTGAAAATTAATATGGATAGAGGAATGGATAGAGGGACAGTTACTTTGACTTTGGGTGGTTATGGAATTTTGCAAGCAGGACTACAGAGCGACATTTTCATGCACAAGCACAAACAGGTATAAATCCATCTGCAGTAAAGATACACATTTTGGAGAAGGCAAAAGAAAAAAAAATTGTATCTACTGGATAACTTAGTTTCTGCAAAGGGAAAATGTCCTAATGTGATTTAATTTGCACAAGTGAATTAAGCTCACTTGGATACAGTGAGAAATCTTCACTGCCTGACAACAGTTTGTCATCACCTCTGACTGTTTTGTTTTCTCCAAAGACAGAAAGCCTCTATCTGATTTCTGGCTGAGTGGTTCTGCAGAGCAGAGATTTTTGGAAGACGGAGCAACACACCTGTCAGCACTTGGCTGAAATGAGGAAAATGTGGAAAAGCTGTGTCAGGTCCAGGACAGGATGTGCCAGGGAAAAAAGATTCTAGGCCATCCTAAGCTGCACAGGTCAAGGATGCCTCTGTCTCTCGGCCTTTGCCTTTTGTAACTCAGTGCACACCACAATTTAATTTTCAGGGATTGGGATGTGCTAAACAGCCCCAACAACTGTGCATTTTGGGTGGTGATGCAGTTGGATGCGTTTGGAAGGGCTTCTGCACACACTTGGTGCTTCAACCCTTCTGCGGTGTGTAAAGATGCACATTTGGAGAGCAGAGATTTGTGTCTGCCTCAACTTCTGTGCAGAAAGCTACCCCAAAGGTGAATGTGAGGATGCAGTTTCACAACACCTTACGCTCTTGAATTCACAGAAGTTACTGAGTGCACTCAGGAGCTGCTGAATGACAAGTCAGAGATACCCAAACTCATTTCTAGGCAAAACATGGTGGAATAAACTTTTGCTTCCCACAGAGTGATCCCACATCTTATCCTACCTCTGGGATGTGTGAATTCCAGTCATGGCAACAGCTGCAGGAGTTTGTAAAAGACCCCTGAGAACTGTAAAATCAACTGCAATCAAGGGCTTGTTTCCTGTTTGAACTACTTCCATCTTCCAAACTAAAACTGATGTAGAGGAAGAGGCAGTAAGGGAGCAGTGTTCAGCAAACAGGTCTCCCCCTCAGAGTGGTGGTATTTCTGTAACCCTGGCAATTGTGACCTACAGAAAAGCCTAAATCATTCTGCAGTGTTGGGCAATACCTCTCATTGCAGACTGGAGACATCTGGCATGGGCAGAACACAGAGCAACTCCCCAGCTGCTGGATATTCTTAGAAATTATCTAACTCTGATCTAATTTTCAAAGTTTTGGGGTTTTCAACTTGTAGGAAGGCCCCATGTTGCTGGAGTGTCTCTTTGGAGCCCTTCCTGGTATTTTCTGGTGCCTGTTGGGATGCTGGCTGGCTCCCTGTCCTAGCAGCCTAGGTGTTGGGGAGAGATGCATACTCATCTGATGATTTTGGGCTTCTGTCTGCATTTATTGCTTGCAGGTGTGGGAATAAGAGATGTCACATTGCAGAAGGGCTGAAAAAAGGGACAATATTTATTTTAAGCTCATTTAACAGCAACATTGAATGGAACAGGGAGTAAGGCCCAGGCTCTGCTGCAAAGCAGCTCTGGTTGCTGGAGAGTAGAGGCCAACAGGGAAACCTGTTCATCAGACTTTAACCCACCATGCTTTGTCTGGCCTGTGAGTGCCATGCAGTGCTGTAGCCACTTCTCCCCACCACTGCTTGGAAGCAGAGCATCGGGTTTTCCAGGTCTGCAGCTTTGGGTGTCCCCCCTGGTGTCACCACCTCCTGTTGTGGTCTCCCTCTGTGCCGCTCTTCCCATCAGCTCTTGACCCCTGTGAGGAGTTGATTATGTCTCAAAGAAGATCAGATGATGGAAACTAGTTTTAGATGGATACCAGGGAAAAGTTCATTATGGAAAGATCTGGCAAACACTGACACACTGCCCAAGGTGGTGAGGGAGCCCTGATCCCTGGCAGGATTCAAACACTATGTGGATGTGGCACTTGGGGACATGGGTTAGTGGCAAGTTTAGAAGTGCTGGGGGAGTGGTTGGACTTGAGGATCTTAGAGCTTCTCCACTCTAAAGGATTCTGTGCATCTGTGAATCAGGAAGGAAACTTTGTGCTCCAGCAACAAGGGATGCAGCTGGCAGTGTGGCTCTGACCTCTGCTACAAATGTCCACTGGGAAAGCAAATCCCTCCACGTTCCCTCCATGCAGCTTTGCTAATTGTTCACAAGGAGTCATTAACAGGTAAGCCATCCTGGAACCACCAATATCCAAGCCAGGACATCTAAAGGACTTACCCCAGCTTTTTCTGCATGAGTTCTGTGTCTGATTTTATCTACAGAAGCACCTATGTCTATGGGAGAAGAGTTGAGAACCTCCTCTCAAAGAGCAAAGTTGCCTTTTGTTTTTTCTTTTATGGGGTATGAAACAAATACAAGAGTAAAAAATAATATCTGGAGTAATAAGTACACATTTTTTTCTTGGAACTGAATAGTGCAAATACTATTTTTTATACTGAGCTCTACTTATAAAAGATTTGTCTTCATCCACTGGGAAGCTCTCTTACTATTCCTTCACTTTGCTTTTTAATTATTTTTTCTGCTTTTCAATTTTTTAAGGCAAACTTTTAGGAGGTTGAATTTGTTCATGTGGTATGGCTAGGCCAGGTGTACAGGAACATTTATTTAATGCTATTTAAGGTGGAGGTGAGCTGGCTCTAACTATAGTAGATTCTTTCCCTCCCCCCTCCTTTAATGGTCATATTTGTTTTATGTTAGATCTCTGGGAGCTGTCTCAAAATTATTAGTCCCACTGAAAACTGTACATTTTATCTCTCTTAATGAAAATTTTTATAGAACTTTCTAGGTATCAGGCTGCTGGGCTACCACTTATAGCTTCAGTTAGTGCTTTTATTGTCTGCTGTTCTCTTGCAGGAGACACTTGATTTGTCTTGCCTGTTTTCAAGAATTATTAATACTGGCTATAGTTACTCAAATCTTTTGATTAGCTAGAGACTTAAAAAAGCTGTTTATACTCTATTTTTTATGGAAGCCTTCAACTCTAGAAATTGCTTTACTAATTGATTTCAGGATGGATTTTCTTGTGGATGAGGAATTAATGCCTGCAGTGGCACTTAAATGACAAATCCTTTTCAATACCCATATTGTGTCTGAGCTTCACACTTATTTTTAGGAAAATAAACAATATGCTGGGCATAACTAACTGCAGTTGGGGTTTTTCTTCACATATATGGTTCCAGCATTATTTTGCAGTATTTTTTTCCGGTAACTTTGCATTGGTACTATTCAAATATTTCTCTAACGCTGTGCATGGTCTAAATTAAACTCTTCATGAATAAGCTCTGTGTTTCTGTGTGCTTCATATTTCATTTACTGCTGTAGAGAGAAGGTCTTCAGACAGTTGTGTATCACCTCTCGTGTTATTCTGCCTCTCTTTGTCTCTCTACAGCAGCAGCAACAGGGGGATGTCCCTGATCTTGCAGTTTGCAGTGACCACAGGAGACCTTTTTGGTGATAGCATTGGCTTGTTGATATCATGGCTCAAAGGATGTCTTGGCAGAGAGGGGAGAAAGTAGGACCTAAATTTTACCATAATTCATGTAATGGCCTCCCCTGTTTAAAAAAGCATCTGAACATAAACAACACCATGTTTTAGTCTCCCAGGATGAATTCAATCTTGGTTGCTATTTCTAGAGGGCATTTAGAGGGGTGGCAGATGCTGGTGCCACTGGATTTTTGGTGATAAAGGCAAATAATCCCATGGGCGCCACCCAGGCTCACCTTTTAAAAAGTAGTTTTTGGAGCTGGGATCCCACCTGTTCAAAAATACTCACATGGATCTGCAAAAGAGCCCTACATCATGAGGCTGAGAGGACAGCGTGTGATCTGACTTTTTGCAGTTGCATAGTCTATTTGGATTTTAAATCTTCACAATCATGTGGGTCTGAGACTTTAAATTAACCTTGTAAAACAACTTTGGAGTGAGAAAGCCTTTCTTTCAGTCTTCCTTCACAGAGGTTTTGGAAAAGGTTCCTGAGAAAATCCTCCTTAGGGCAGCTGGAGCTTCCCTGTTGTAAGGACTTCGAGGAGGCATAAAGTGGCACTGGTAACCTTTGACTTGTTAATTTCTCATAGTTTAATGTCAAGGATCTGCTCCTCTAGGAAAAGAAGAGAAAGAACTGCCACCAGCAGTAAATATTTATCCCATTTTTTTACACAAAGTTTTTATTTTTTATTGTGAGTAGGGATTCAGACTTGCTATCCTGCAATCAGCAGCAGAGAGACATCTTCTGTTTGTAAGACAGAGGATTATTCAAGGAAAAGAAGAATGTTTGATCCTTGCTAGCTAGTCACTCTTCCAGTCTGATTAAAGCATATATACTCATTGCCTTGGCACTTAATGAGGAGCCAGAGATGGCACCAAATGTGCTACAGGATGTGCTCTGTAAGAACATTTACCTGTGTGTGTTGTAGCTGTTAAGAGGTATTAAAAGGGTTAGACATTGATGACACACAAGAAAGGAAGAGAACAGTCTGTTTATTTCACTTTCAAATACACATGCTCTTAATTTGAAGTGCAGCTCTTGACTTAGTTCTTACATTATTTATTATTATTAGACACCAATGCCTTCTCAGCATATTTATTTTGTTAAATTACACCTCTGAAATTAAATGCAGCCTCTTGTCAGCTTTAATGTTCTTCTGCCTATTCTTATAATTATTATTGATAAGAGGTGACTTTCAAGTTAACAGCCATTGGCTTGATAAGGCAGCTGTTATTATGTTACCTGAGTGCTTTTTGGGAAGCTTAGCTCAAGGGCAAACGGGGATTTCTCTATTGTGGAATGCTGAATCCCCAGCCTGCAGACTGCTGGCAAAAGGAGTGTTTGTGGCTGTGCCGTGCGTGGGTGACCCTTGAAAAGCTGTCCCCACTCTGCACAGCTGTGTGCACCTGAGATCAGTGAGCGTGGCGGCTCTTGGGGGTGCAGAGCGGGGTGCCCCCAGTGCTTGCGACGGAGCTGTCAGAGGGTTTCTGCTCCATTCGCTTCTGCTCCTCCCCGCTGCTCTCCGAGGCCCTTCTCCTCATTCTCAGGTAGTAGATGCGGTTGGCTTCCGGGTGGGTGACCTTGCAGAGCGGCATTTTGTAGATGGCCGGGTTTTCCGAGGTGATCAGCAGGAAGAGGAGCGCGGAGAGGCAGAAGGGCCAGGTGCACACCGGCAGCCCGAGCTGCGAGGGACAGAACACAGACACGGCTGCGCTTTGGTGCCGCTCTTTGGTCCCCTTGCTTATGCCTGCCTGTGGCTAAATTCTTGCATTTGGGAGAGCTGGGAGGGCCTTGCTTTCCTGAAGACACAGTGGCTACCAAATGTCGATTCAGCTGCTCACACAGAGGTCTGTTTTCCACCTGGAGTGTGTGGGGCTGCACAAAGCATCTGACCCTGCAGACCTCAGTCCTGTCAGAGGTGCAGCTTCAATGCTGATGCTGAATGGAACCTGGCACCAGCACTGGAGCAGCTGAATCTGGCTCCAGAGCTCTGATGACTGCAATGAAAGCCAAGGCACCCTGCTCACACGTAGACACTTGAATTCTCTAATAAAAGAGCTGAATGCTACCCTCTCTGATCTGTATAATATCATGTATGGAGAGTATTATTCACTCATATTCACTCTCCTCAATGACTATATGACACTGGCATCACATCCAGCCCTCAGCCCTCTCTGTTCCCCCACCTCTGGACCTGGATTGGTGTCTTCCAAAAGAAAGATTACAGGGATAAAAAGTAGATGCAATTTTTCCTGATGCCTCCCAAAAGCAGGTATGTTTAAAGCAGTCCATATGCAGGGACCTACATAGTACTGAGAGGGTGCCAGATGAAAACATTCAGTGCATGAAGCTGCTAGTTCTAATTGCTTTTTCTTCAAAGTTAGTAAATCAATTTAATTAAAATATGGTTTTGCTTTAGTCTCTCAGATCTTAAAGAAGAAACAGAGACTGGTATTTCTGTCTTTACTCATTTCTTGATTTCTCCACATATAACAACTTTGTACTTAAGAAAACAGTCTCCCACTCATTTTAGTTCTCATACCCAGTGCAAACTTCAATAATATATGTGGGTAGGGTTAGAGAAAGACTTTGGAAGAAGAAAATGAAAATTTAGGTAATTTGGAGTTGCTGAAAGATAATGTTCAACTAAGTACTTACTCTCAAACCATATGCTTTTGCTGTAACTCACATGTATGTGCACAATCCTGTTGTAGATAACATGCTCCAAAGGTCTTTGAAATCTTATGATCAGATATAAAGTCTTTAGGGGCACAATTCAGCTGACACAGGGTTTGTACAAGACCTGCCAACTGGCTGTAACATTCTCATTTCAGTGCTGTCAAAGCTGACATGGAGAATTTTGAGACATTTCCTTAACATTACATCTGAACAAATCAAGATGGAGTTAAAAAAATTTAAAAACTCAGGTAAAATACAACCCCCCATGCTTACCACAGAGAGGGCATTGGCAAGAGCTGCTCCGGAGTAAGCACAAAATAATGCTGAGAAGAGAAGAACAAAGAGAGGATGAGGAAAATATTGTTCAGTTCTCCAAAAAAAAAAAAAAAAACACAACCAAAAAACCAACAAACGAACAAAAAAAACCACCCCAAAACAAAACAAACGAACAAAACCAAAACCAACATGGTCCAAAATGCATAACAAAATATCCTCCCAGTTACCTAATGTGAGGATCTCTGCTAAAATTCAATGGTTAGTTGAAATGTCCCAGGAGAAAATAGCCTCAATTTGCACCAGGGAAGATTTAGGTTGAGTATTAGGGAAAAATTTCTTCACAGAAAGGTTGTCCAGCCCTGGCTGGACCTGCCTAGGCCAATGATGGAATTCACATCTCTGAAGGATTAGTAACCGTGTGGATGTGGCACCTGGGGACATGAGTTAGTGGTGGCTTTGGCAGGGCTGCAGGCATGGTTGGACTCGATGATCTTGGAGGTATTTTCCAACACAAAGGATTCTGTGGCTACATTTTGTCCTATCTGCTCTGTAGAGGTGGATGGTGCATGAACAACATGGTTTTGTCAAGACGAAGCGATGGTAGCATTTCTTTTATCTTTGATTTCTTTTAATTTGGCATGACCTGACACAGATGCAGTGGGAATTAGAGAAATTCTCTGCCCTTCATACCACAACCAGTTACTAAGGAGTCTCCTTGCCCCAGGATGCCAGGGATGGCAGAACAGGAGGCAACGTCAGGCACCCAAGGGCTAAGTCAAGGAAGGAAAAGCTATGGAGAAATCCAGAAACTGTGCTCAGGACACTGAGATAAAGATAACTGGAGCCTGGGCATATCTTCACAGGAATGTCTTAAACGGGAGATTTCTTTTGTTATACTGTTCCCATAGTGCCTGGTTTTGGCTGCTGTTGGATGTGGGGTCTTCGGGTAGACGGATTTTAAACTGACCTGGTGCAATGGCTCCCTTCTTATGACACATTTCCCCCAGCGATACATATAATTATGGAAAGGCTGCTTCTATGAATCCGTTGAGTTGCTAATTCATTAAACATGCTCAGGGGTTAACTTGTGCTCATTTCACAAACAGTACTTCCACCCTTTGGAGAAGTTTCCATGTTGTCTCCTTACTTGCACAAATCAAGCCCAATGCTGATGCCACCAGAGAAACAACTCTTGCACAGTGCCTGCTTTTAGGACGACCGAGTGATGGCTGGCTCTAAACCTGTGCTCCTCATAAGCTGCCCACCTGCACAAATTTTTGCCTTCCCTTTATGTAAAAGATACCCACCACAGGCAAGGGACAGCAAATGTGTCTGCCAGGTCAGGGCGTAGAACATGCCCCCGATGGCGATGCAGGCCAGGGCACAGTTGTAGTTGTGTAAGCCAAGGTAGATGCTGTCAAACGGGGATGCAATGCTCAGAGCTGCAAGACAAAGGGCAAGGCTGTGAGGTCAGGGATGAGAGGAACCTGCAGGAGGAATCTGTCATCTCTTCCTCATAATATCCAGATGGGTTTGTCTGTTCTCACACACGTACATGCAAAAAAAAGGAGGATGTCAAAGGAAGCTCATTATTTTGGAGCTCTGATAATGTCCCTGCAGTGGAATTTGGCCCAGTCTCAAAGGTTTAATTCAGACAAAACTTCCTGTGTATTCACTGAATATGTGGTATCCACACACACAGGTGGAGTATCCAGCCAGACTGTGGGAGAACCTTCTCACCTGAGAGTCCTCCTTGTAGAAAGCTGTGCTCACACACACTGTTTAAACCTCATACATACTCCAGCTTTGAATATCAGAGGCACAACTGCATGTCTTTTGTGGGAGAAAGCAGTTTTCCATTTTTTCCTAGTGGTCTTTGTGAGATATGATCTAGTTACTAGAGGTGGTCTCTTCACCTGTGCAGTGGAAATTCTCCATGGGGATGGAAACTGGGGTTATGCCCCAAATCTGACCTCTCAGAAACTTCTGCAGGATTTCTCACAGGCTTCAGAAGTATCAGTGAAAAGGAAAGCTCAATATGTAGTGCACAGGCTGCTTTCCTGACACTTGTTATATTAATGAATTTCTTGCTATGTTTTATCACCATGCTTGTCCCCAGAAACTTTCCCTTGACCTTTCCCTTCTAGATTGAATGTCACACCTGTACAAGACCTGCCATATGCTCTTAGCCATACAAATTGTGGACAGTTTTGTTTAAAAACATGAATATAAGACAGCTACATTTGTACAAAATACTTCAGAGCATAGGGAACTTATTGGATCACTGCTTTTTCCAAGGAGTCAGACTACACTTATTCCATCATCACTATTTATTAAAATCAGTCACTTAAGTGGTATCAATGTTGTCTAGTCTCTAGGATCTGCTTTCCGTCTCTCAATATTGTTTCTTTCTGGTTAGTGGAGAGATAGGACATTTTTGGTGGCATTCATTTTGTTATTTTGACAAATCCACACCTGGACTGACCAGATTGCATCCCAGAAAAATCTGTTTCTCTTCCTTGGCTGATTAGTTCTGAGGAGGACTTTTGCTGGTGGTCATCATTCAAAGCAATTGTGGTGGCAAGAGATCAGTTCTTTCAGTTTCCTTATGATCTTTATGGGACTTATCACTTAACAATGGTTAGAGGATTAAGTAAGGCAGAGCAAACCACCTGGCTGAGTTACATATCTAACAAAAATTGCAAAGATTAAAGAAAACCTGCTTCTGTTCTTGCCTGCAGTGGGTTTTGTGGTCTTTACTAAGAGCTTTCAAATTTAAAGACAGTTTGAAAAATGAGAGTGTTGTCCCAACTACTGCCAAACCAATGCAAGTTCAAAGTCTGGACAGAATCTGGCTTGGATCAAGACACCTTGGTTGCAAAAGTGATTTGGTCAGTATTTCTTACCTGCAAACATCCCCACAGCTGATCCAATTGCAGCATGTAAACAAACCAGTGGGGAGGAGATAAGCAGAGCCACAAGGAAAATGCCTCCAGTCCAGGGGTTTCCACAACCATACACTTGACCAATACCAACTGGGATGGATTGTAAGAGCTGCAGAAGATGGCAGAAAAGGGCCTGTTATTTATTATCTGTCTGTGCCCTGAGGGACACAGCAGATATTTTGTCCAAACTATTGGCTGAAAAGAGAAGGAAAAAACCCTGGCTCTGAGTTGGACTCTGAGTACCTGATAGAACCTCAGAATGGTTTGAATTGGAAGGCACCTTAGATATCACTTGCTCCAACCCCTGCCATGAGCAGGGACACCTTCCACTATTTCAGGTTGTTACCAGTCCATCCAACCTGGCCTTGGACAATCCAGGGGCAGCCACAGCTACTTTGAGCAACCTGTGCCAGCACCTCTCCACCCTCACAGGGAAGAGTTTCTTTTCCCAATATCTATCTAAACCCAATCTCTTTCAATTTGAAGCCATTTCTCCTTAGGGGAGAATGGTTCCAAATATCCCTCCAGGCTCTTGTAGGTATTATCCCTCCATCTTTCCGACACAATCTCCTATTTAGGTCCCCTCAAAGGTTTCTCCTTTCCAGCTGAACAAATGCAGTTCTCCAAGCCTTTTCTTACAAAAGATGTGCTTTATCCCTCTGATCACCTTGGTGGCTCCTCTGGTGTTGCAGCTGAGAGGCCTGGTAGGCCTCTCTGGCGATTAGTTGCTTAAGGGCAAAAATGCTAGCTTAGTAAGCAAGCCAACGCTACATCTGCTGCCCTGAGTGATCTTTTAAAAGATGAAGAAACCACAAGACATGCATCTCTCCAGAACCG
>VXBR01001468.1:221430-260294 GCA_013400215.1 Cisticola juncidis
TGCCCTCCTAACCAGGAATAACCAAGGCAGCCGAGACCGACCTGAGCTAGCCCCGGGAGGAAAAACAATACTCTGGACTGGCTCCAGCAGCTCCGCATCCTTCTGCTGTTGGAGCCAGGGCTGGAGACAGCTCTGCAGGCAGGGTCTCACCTGAGCACAGGGCAGAGGGGCAGAATCCCCTTTTGCCCCCCTGCCCATGCTATGGGATCAGCCCAGGGCACGGAGGGTTCAGGGCTGGGGCAGGTCCAGCTCTCACCCACAGCACCCTGGGTCCTCCTCCCAGAGCTGCTTCCTCTGCTCATCCCCAGCCTGGACTGATCCCGCGGACTGCCCTGACCCAGGTGCAGCTCCAGCACTTGGCCTTGTTAAACCTCATGAGATTCCCGTGGGCCACTGCTCCAGCCTGTCCAGGTCCCAGCCTGTCCAGGTCCCTCTGGATGGCATCCCATCCTCCAGGTGGGTCAACTGCATCTCTGCAGTTGCAAATTCCCTGAGGGTGCCCTTGATCCCTCTGTCTGTGTCATTAATGAAGATTTTCAATAACACTGGTGCCCATATGGACCTCTGAGGGACACCACCTATCCCTGATGTCCACTGGGACCCTGAGCCACTGACCACAACCCTCTGGATCAGTTACGCTGTTATCCTGTGGGAAGATGACCTTCCAGGGCTAGAGCTAGACATGAGGGGACTAGGTGTAAATGAGTTTCTGTCACTTTGAAGTTCTGATGTTTACTCGGAATTTTCATATTGTCACTGACTGAGTTGCTGGTGTTTTTTTAACCATATCTGGACAGCAGGAGGCCATATCTAGATGCCTGCTGAATGTATATTCAAGACAAGATTAGGCATAACCCAAGTTTGAGTGGAAATAGAGGCTCAGGTTCTCTGCTCCCTCAGGCTTCACCAGCCTTTCTGCTGGATCAGCCAGGACTGTTCCTGGGGATTGTGTGGCACTGCTGTGTTTGCACTGAACCAACCCATGTAGTGCTGTGAATTGCTCCTGAGTCATTCTGACCCATGTGAAAGTGTCACCCAGAGGTGAACCCCTTCATGTTCACCTTTTCAGTGAAAATACCATAAACCTGTTGGAATGAAGCTTACCAGTGGCACATTGATGTCAGACCAGGTGATATTGGGCACTGCAGCTACAGGTTTGATGAGGGTTGTGGGGAAGAAGGGGTTGTAGTGTCCTGTGGCTGCCAGGTACAGGGTCACCGCAATGTTGAAGGGCAGAGTGAAAACAGGAAGGTCCCATTTGCTGAAGATGGATCCCAAAGCACTGGACAGGACTGGGCTGAGAGCAGGAGAAGAAATACAATTATAACTTGTTTATCACAGTTTATAGTGGTGAGACAGCCTGCCTCTTTGGTCACAAAATAGTAATTTTTGCAAATAAAGGCCCATATGCTTCCTTGTAGCAATGCCAGTGGCGAATACCTTAATATCTTAATCTGCATCAAAGAGTTGAAAAAAGCTGTTAGTCTTTCTGAAAAATATAATCTCACATCCTTGTATGCATTCAATACAGCATTTGGGCATGGACAGAGACAGACAATCTGATTTACTATTCAAATTTAAAATTTGAACAAGAACCAGAAAAGGAAATTTTGTGAATGTCACATGACGAACTTGGGAGAACTTCAGATGGTCTAAAAAAGCTGCTGTCTTGAGGAGGCAGGAGGGAGTTGGAAATTACGCAGTTTGCTTTTTGCCTTTTATTTGTTTTGCTTTGTTTTGCCTTGTTCTTGTTTAAACAGCTTGAAGGGTGTCAGGAGATGGCTCAGGAAGAGAAATAAAGGAGAAGAAGTGATCAAAGGCAGGGTGGAAAATTTTCTATTAAGAAAGATGGAAATATTTACTGTGTTAGACACTATTTTTGGGGACTATGGGTCTCAACAGAGTGTAAAGTGAAGCCCACACTGTAGCAGAGCTGGGAAAGGTGTTGGTACCAGACTTCTCTCAGTACTTGTCTAATGTAATTTTGTTCTCCTCACGTACAATACAAAAATATACAGAATTTTCTGAATACTGAGACTTGTTTTTAAGTAGCTTGATTAAATATTTTTAGCATGTAAAGTATTTGGAGTGAGATTTAACCAAGAGTCAGAGCACAAAAACCATGTAAACCTTGAAATACCATGGCCTTTCCCAAAGTTCTTGTCTGTAGAACCTGGGATATAATCTTTGTTTGATCTGCTTTCTTCAGGACATTTCCAGACTGCCTGATTGCCACTTGAAGTGTGTGTCCTACATGAAGGACTTTATGGGAGCATGTTGGCAGGGTAATATATAATTTTTATGGGCCTCAGAAAGTTCAAGGAAGAGAAAAAATGGCCAGTCTTTGGTGCAAATGGCCTGTGTTCTCCTTCCAGCTAAGCTCTTCTGCTAGAGGTGAGCTGAATAGCTCTTACAGTCTACTCCAAGTAGCAGTGAACATTACAGTTTATAAAAAAATCAATTTAAAGACTTTAATTTTTCAAGAAGCTGAATTTGAGCCATAGAAGGTCATTAAGCTGGTTATAATAAAAAAAATACACCATCCAAATTATTTGACATTTCAAAAGCAACATCTTATGACCGCTGTATAGATAGTATCAGTGGGAAAAATGCTTTGTTCTCCCTGGATAATCTCAGATGAAGCCTGTTCTTTTTTTGACAAGTTTGATTCCCAAAGAAGTTTACAGATTTCCTTGCTTACAGCTGTAGGAAAAAAAATCAGTACTTTAGTGAAAATGGTGTTCTAATTTCTGTGCTGAAATACAAAGCTTCTGTCACTTACATATTTTGTCAGGAAAAAAGGAAACAGTTAAATAAATGCTGACTTCTAAAGCTGAAAGTCAAAGTATCAGTTAAAAAAATCACTGACGTGTCTGATTTTAAAATATTTCAACTCTGCCCTCAAGATTTGTGAACTAAACAATGAAAAAATTTTGAACAAAAGGCCTCAAGGAATTCTGGCAGATAAGACAAACTAAACATTCTTGCAACATATCCTGGGTTTTGAGAGATTGTTATAAGATGACCTTTGCTGAGAATGATTAAAGAAATGAAATATAAACCAAATCTGATCTTAAAAGCAGTGAAAATCCAATAATGGCTTGCATCTTACTGCTTGCAGTGATTAAAATGTGACTATTAAATTAATTTCAGTTAAGGCTGTTAAAGAGATTCAGCAGCGCTGTTCAGATCCATATTTAAAAATGGCAAAATTTAATCCTGGAAGGATGTAGTCTGTCCTTTGGAGCTACTTGGAGGAATTAATTTTGCTCATGACTGGGTGCACATCTGAGATTGCATTTGGCCGCAGGATGAGCACAGGGTTGATGCTGGCCCTGCACGAGGAGGAAGCGCTGTTTGCTGGGTGCAGTGACCTCCAGCCCGTGCGTGCACTGCTGCCGAGGCCGTTTTCAGGGGCTGCTTTGCCGTGTGCTGTGACCAGTGTTTCTGTGCCCTCGGCTGCCATCACGTCCCCCACGGGCTCTGTCACAGCCCTCCAGTGCTGTAGGGCAGAGGGGGCCTCAGTGTGTCGGAGCTTTTTGCAGCCAGACCCATCTTTCGAGGATTGTCCCCAGGAGGAGCAGTGGACCTACCAGGCCATCGATATCACTGCCACAGGGGGGAGAAGCCACCAGTAGTAATCCCCTTTGTCAGAGTAGACGGCCATGAGCAGGCCCACCAGGATCCCGTTGTAGCCGTGCAGCCCAGCCGCGATGGATGACCTGCGATGGAAACAATTGCAAGGTGGAAAGCTTTGCTGAAGGTCATCACTGGGACCCACTGGAATGCAATTTGTAAATGCCCTGCTCATGGTGAAGGGATGCAAAAGCAGTGAGATTTTTGCCTTGCACCAGTGGGTGGAAAGGCAAAGTTTGGGAACTGCTGGATATTGGAGGGGGAGCCTCGTGACTTCAAAGGACCTACATTGGTTGGTCAGGATGGCTATCAGGGAGAAAGAACTGTCTGTTTTCAGGAAGACAGACAGCCACAGGAAGAGGCCAGCTCTTCTTGGGCCACAGCTGCCTTCACCTGAGTCTTCTGTCTCTAACAAGGGGTATCAATGGGCTCCAAATAATATTGCAACCATCAACTTTTATTAAATGCACAAAGACATGAGGTATCACCTACCTGTCCTGACTGAGGGCCAGTGCAGTTAATGTGGACACAGTGGTTCCAGTGCAGCCTGTGAGCATCCACCAGGGGCTCTGGATGAAAAGCCCCACTAAAATGATCAGCCCGCTGAGAGGGTTGTTGACAAACATCACCTGAGAGGTCCCTCGCAAGATCCAGTCCACCAGCTGAACCATTAAGGGCTTCTCTGGAGGAGATTAAGGCAAAACACTGTTGTAAAATGTGCAAAACACATTTTAGAAAAGCACAATCTCTGCAGCCTGTTTCTGGGCAAAGAACTGAGGTCAAATATTAACAGTTCTGTAAAACAACTCTCTGATTGATTGTTGTCTCAGCATACTTTACATCTGGCACTTGAGAACTAATAGGGATGGATGGGCACTGGTCTAAAATTCATGGAGGGACAGACAAACAAGTGATTTATTTATGGTGGTGAGAGAATAGTCAAAGGTAGATCATTACTTGCATGGTAGATCACTTTCTGATTCTGCTATAAATTCAGTAAGGAGACAAACCCGTTTTGGTGTATGATTCAAGTGCAGAGGGGGACTCAGAAAATACTTTGTACATATATAGGGAAATATGAAAAGGAAGCAATTTTGCTGTTTTCAAAAGAAAATCAGCAACCGTGAACATGGAGGTATGGTGTTTATAGGAGATGGGGTCAAAGGTTTCTAAAAAGTATTTTGAGAACTCAAGAACGTAAATTAGAAAGCAGTAATTATAACTTGGACTGTACTCAGGGCAAAGAGGCATTTCCAGAGGACAAAGAGTTATTGCTCTTTAGAGAAGGTTATTGAACCTGGGCAGAGTAAACAGACACCAAGCACAGATACCTCAGGTGAGTGCAGGGGGAAGGTGGGATGAGGGCACTGCAATAACTTCTTGCTGCTGGTTCTCCTACTGCAAACTGACTTGAGTTTTTCTTTTGCCTCTCTTTTGGGAAAACTGCAACCATTTCTGAATTGCTGTGTGTTATTAAAGGATGATGTAAGGAGAATGGATGGGAAGGGGGAGCTGCTTGCATGTACATGATGTTCAGATGTTCATGCAAGGTACATATGCAGCTTTTATCTTCAATATTTGAAATTAATCGTCTTAATTTTATTGTTCATCAGATAGTTTAAGGTGCCAGGATATTTTCTGAATATGAGCAATGACTTATTACTAAGAACTCCTTCCAGACAGGGTTAAGGAGGAGGAATAAGGAGAAGAAGAAGGAGGAAGGAGTTTCTTAGAGGAAAATGACCCGGCTTGTCTGAACTAATTTTAATAGTATTTGGTGTTGAGCTATGCAATCAGCAATACACTTAGTTTCAGACACAAGTATTAGCTGTAAAAATTCAAATATAACCAGAGGAGAGTGGCCAAAGCTTTTCAGAACATTGAGTAAGAAAAGCTGTCTACAAAGCATGAACCAGTATAGTAAAGAGAAGGCAGGAGGAGATATTCCCTTGTGTCTGGGGATCACACTGGCCTAGTTGTAAATGGATGTTTCCTATTTCTATCCCATTTCTGGAGATGTACTGCTAACAACCCTAATTTTGACAGAGGACCCAGTCTTACACAGCCTCAAACCCTTATCCTCAGTAATTACAAGTAGCTTGGACTGTGTGCTCATGCATTGCTCCTTTCTGGACAGTAAACCCTTGAGATCAGTCTTGGCTTCTATCTTATGGCATTGTAACACCCTCTCAGTGCTTATTGCTCCCCCAAGGCTGGGAACTCAAGAGCCTCTGGCTCTATCAGGAGGCAATTCCCTGTCATCAGCCCAGAGGTAGATGAAAGGCAGTGGCTGATCCAAGGCAGTTACAAATCAGACTCAACCCTCAGCCCTGCCGTGTGATTCTGGGCACTGCTATGTGAGATGTGATGCTAATGACACGTAGCTGATTAAGTGTGAAAGACATCTTAGGACCGTGCTGAATTTTGCCTGCTGCCATAGTGATGGCCAGAGGACACAGTGAGATTGTCTTCCTGAGAGTGAGATAATTAAATCAGAGTTTGCAATGAGCTTGGACCACGCTGCTTCTGCTCTGCCTCAGAGAGTGAAATACACTTCTCTGGAAGTACTGGAAGTGTTGGCAATATGGATATCCCCAAACACATCCTTCTACTTACTTTTCACCCACTCTCCATATTCTTTCATCTCTCCTGTGAGATACCCAAAACCATGGTGGATCCAGTTTCCACTTCTCCACAGCAGGTCCTGGGCTCTTGGCATCTCCTTCTTGTACAGTTCCTTCTCATTGGGATGTTTAGTCACAACAATCTCGCCGAGCTCCATCCTCTTTTGGGTGATGGTAAAGGGTAACTGTAAATCACAGAGACGGTATGTTAGAAAAACCTTTTGGGTTGGGCTCTGTCAGCCTCCAGAACCCAGTGATGATCTCTTTTATCAAAGATGGGATGTTTATGGAGAAGGGATGTGCTGGATCCACAGCTGGGAGGTGTGTGTGCTGCACTGGAGTCTCCTTCCAGGGATGGGGACCAGACAGTGCCTTGCAGCTGTCATGGGGCTGTGGCACAGACACAGAGCTGCAGGGGAAAAGAGAGACTTGGCATGGGTGCCTTGCAGTATCCCACCCTCACTACAGCTCCCAATGCAGCTTGTGACAAGCTGCTGGTTGGACATGAGACATGACATCTGCCAAAAAACTGAGTAGCACCTGTGTGCTAACCATGCTTGGCTGACTGTAGCTGCTGTGGCAGGTGCTGAGAAGGGACCCTGCTGAAGTTTGTCCAGTAGTGAGCTGGAGGCAAGCAATGCATGTTGCCAGGACCGCAGCAGAGAGTAGGGGATGAGAAAATACAAGAGGAGAGGCTGAATTGTGTGTCCTTTTTGATGCTGTGAGTTGGTGCTTTTGTATATCACCAGGAATCTATGATGCTCCTCATTTCACATCTGCCTTTGATAGACCATCGAGTGCAATCTGTGGAAGCATCAAAGCACTGCACAGAAATCAGCATCCACATGTGGCTTTTGAAAAGGACAAGCATTGGCTGAGGCCCATGTGCTTCTCAGTTAGCAGGTGAATATTCAGCAGGAGTAGGGGTTTATTAATCTTCTAATTACAATTGCGGAGCTTTGCTCATTAAAATGTCTATTATCATATAAACCTTAAAGAGAAAATACACACATACACGACACTACAGCCTGGTGAGCTACACTGCAGGTCACACCCTCAAAATTGCATCCCTGCTGCCTGAGGGAGCCTGGCATCAGCTGTGGGATTTGCTGTGGTGCTTTCAGTACATGGCTGGGTTTCTTCTAGGTGCTGCCCCAGAGTGGGCTGTGCTGTGAAGGGCTTGCCCCCTGTTTTGTGGAATATGGGCACCATCTTCCGGTGGGAGCCTGTTTATGGGTGGCTGAGAGGCTGGCTGTCAGCGTTGGAGACTATAGCAGAAGCAGGGAGGAATGCTTGGCTGCAGGAAAGGCTGCTTTGCAGAGAGGAGCACTGACAGAAAGATGGCGAAAATACCTTGGTCTCTAAATGACCTCAGAAGAAAGTCCTTGAGGAACAAAAGCTGTTTTCCCTCTGCCCCAGGCAGCACGTCGCTGAGTGCAGCCCTGCACACGCGTTGTGCGGTGCCTGTTCCCCAGTGCTCTGGCTCTCTCTGCCGGCAGCTCTTCCCCACGGCAGCGAGAGCCTTTGGGGTGACCTTCACCATCGGCCTCAGCCTGGGGAGGGCTGCACCAGCGCGACGGGCTGTTGTGTGAAACCGTATTTACAAAACCTAAGCATCACTCGTTTTGTTTGAGCCTAACGGAGGAGTATTATTGGAGGTGTTAAATGGCCTAAAACAACAACAACAACAAACCAACAAAAGAACAACAACAAAAAAGTTGTGGTTATGCAACGAATAGACACCTGCAAACCTTGAATCAGATAACCAGGGATTGGTTTAGGTGGGAGGGAACCTAAAAGTCCATCTCATTCCACTCCCTGCCATGGACAGGGACACTTTCAACTATCCCAGGTTGCTCCAAATCCTGTCCAACTCAGCCTGGGACAATTTCAGGGATCCAGGAGCAGCCGCAGCTTCTGTGAGCAAACTGTGCCACAGTCTCACAGCCAAGACTCTTCCTTATATTCAACCTAAATCTCCCCTGTTTTAGTTTAAAATCATTCCCCCTTGTCCTGTCCCTCCATGCCTTGTCCTAAGTCCCTCTCCAGCTCTCCTGGAACCCCTTTAGGTCCTGTCAGGAGCTCTGAGCTCTCCCTGGAGCCGTCTCTTGTCCAGGTAGAGACAGAGCAGAGGGGCTCCTCGCCCAGGGGTTTTTCATGGGGTTGTTGACAGGGAGGTTTTGAGGTTCTGCAAAGCTGTGCTCACTGCAGGAACAAACAAGGAGCAAAAGAAGAGACAGGGGATGGTTTTGTTATTCTTCTTTGCTTTCTGATCTGTTATCTCATCCTGGCAGAAGCTGAATCCAGCTCCTGGTTTCAGTTTAAGGAAGCCTTGGTGGCTGTAATTTTTGGCTATTCCTTGTGGTTAGTGAGGAAGACTTTGGTGTAGAGAACATGGAGCTGGAGTTCTCCTTCTCCTCTTGTGTGTCCTCTAGGCTGAGGAAATTTGCAGTGGTTAGATATTGGGAATTTACATCCCTCTGAGGTAGGAAGACACCAGCTCCTACTGGAAAATAAGATATTTGTGCCTGATTGCATCCCATGAGCAGTGGGACTTTATAAGATGCATCATTTCCTTGTGTGTAGCTCTGGGCACTTTCAGGTGGAAGTCAGGCCATCTGAGCCCACAACTGTCAACAGAAAGTTCGTGTTATTCCCACAGACAGCTCAACCTGGGTGCTCTAGTGAGGCACCCAATAATTTTGGGAGGGACACAAAGTCTGAAGGCAACAGTACAAACAGAGAAGAGACTCCAGAGCAATGCCAGGCCAGCACCTGGCTGTCACTGAGGCTGCCACAGAGGTTCACAGTCATATTTAGCAATTGATCTGGTAACAGAAATAACTCTCTGGTGAACACTGAAACATCATCCCTAGAAGTGATCAAAAGCTGTATGAATGTGGCAGTTGGGAACATAGGTTAGTGGTGGCTTTGGCAGTGCTGGGTTATTGTTGGACTTGATGATCTTAGAGTGCTTTTCCAACTTAAACAATTCTATGTTTCTGTGATTCTATTCCATTTTGTCTGCTTTGTTTATTTGCTCCTGTTCTCCCAACGTGTTTTCTGAAGAATTTCAAGGTGGGCTCAGAGAGCTGCACTGGATTCATGTAAAGGAGACTGGAACATGTCTTACAGTCTTGAAGTTTAGGGATGCAGCAATAAAAATGTTTTTTCCCTTTGCTGTGAACAGTAACCACGACGAGCTGTGCAGTACAGCTGTTACCAGCAGGGAGAATAAATGCCAAGGGGTTGTCTAAGTCATTGCAGCACATGAAAAGCTTATGCTCATTTTAAACTCCACCAGGAAAAATTACTTGGGGGTTTTACAAAGCAGAAACATGACTTCAGAGCTCCTAAACCCTATGCTTACAAGGCTGCCCAACTCGATTCCCTCTGAAACTGAGATGTGGGACCTGTGTATTTTTAAAATTCATGTCTTGCTCACATCATTTAACTGTCAGGGGTTAAGGGCAATGTCATCATATTAGACCCCTTTTGCAGTCAATTCCTCTCTGTGGAGAGAAACTAATATCTCCAGAGAGTGATCGGTATCTCTTTTTCCTAACATACCTAGCTGAGTTGTTAAAAAGAAAAAAAAAAAAACCAAACAAACCTTGTTCTGGCTCTCTTTTTCCACTGGCGGCAGAGGGAGCCTGGTGGCTGAGCTTTTAGAGGTCTGTTTGCAGGCAAGAAAAGTTCCAACCTAAGAGACTTTGCCAAGGTCAACCTTGAAGTTTTTGGAAGTGGGATGTGTTGTCCCAGGCTAGTGCTTTTAAATTACTGAGCCACCTGCAACAGGCCTGTAGTCTACATCAAGCTGGGCATTGAAGTTCTGGGACTAAGAAAAAAACCCCCAATCCCCCCAACCCCCCCTTTTTATGATTCCTGTTTCCTTTCTTCTTATGGACTGGAAGGGAACTAATTTTGATCTTGATTCGAGCACACTCACCCTCTTAAGATGGCAAAGCAACTTGGGACATGGCTGGTGGAGAAGGCTGAAGAATTACCAAATTTTGGGGAAAAGAAGTAGTTAAAAAAAAAAAAAAAAAAGCTTTAGTGGTGCTGAAAGCTGCTGCAGTGCTGCAGTGGTGAATCATGGGGTGTTTATTTAAGAACAGCCCAAGGGGCTGCAAGGCTGCAATAGCTGCATAAGATCCTGGAGGGTTGTGATGGGTACTCTGATCCCTGCAGGATCATTTCATCCTGGAAGAAAACATCATTTCTTTGAAGAGAACACCTGTCAGTCTATCGATGGGCTGGTGCTCTGTGGTACAGGCTGCATGAATAACAGAGAAATCATTTGAACAATTATCTAATTAAGGCTAATGAGAGCCTGAATCACTTATGGCACACCTAGGGCTGATGAGGAATTCCTTGAGAAAGGGCCTTTTGTTAGCAAACACCAATTCATCAGTCTGGTAATGAGCAGTCCTGCTTATTAAGAACATTTTCCAAACTGCAGGGTAGTGCCAGGTGGCTGGGACTCACCTCCAGACCTACCTGTGCCTGCTCATCCCCCAGCAGACATCTGCTGCAGCCTGCTTTGAGGTGCAGGGTGCTGACAACACAGAGATGTGTATTTTTAAGGCCTCCCAGATCAAGCTCTGAGTTTCTCTTTGGCTTGTGCTGCTAAAGAAAATGTTCCCAGCATAGCACCATCACAAAGCCTTCAGTGATCTGGTGGCCTCATGCAAATTAAAAACAACAACAACAACAAAAACTACTATTTTTTTAAATCAAAACAATGAGATGGTGCATGACCAGGTGATGACTAACACTTGAGCCAAATGTTCTACAGGGCTGCTGTTTTTGTTAGGAACTTGGCCATGTGCTAAGGTACCTGAAGCCAAGCCTGAATAAATTATCTTTCCCCTTCTGTGCTGAAAGAACAGTCATCAGAAACACTTTGACTTCAAAGGACGTGGCCTCACAAGGGCCTTGAAAAGAATCAGTTTGCAAAAGCACATTTCTCTCATAAGAGGCCATAAAGGAATAGAGAAGAAATACTATGTACAGCTAGAGGGAAAAGCTTTGGGATGGTGACAGAATGCTTGGCTGAGTCGTAATGACTTTACCAAGTGAGGCTCTACCAGGGATCAACCTGCAATGTTGAAAGCAAATTAATAAAGCAGGGCATTTCAGAACAGTTGCTGAGGATGTATGCAGCACAGCTTCTGAGAATAGGTACAATACTCTTAGCTACAGACCTTTAAAATAAGAAAAAAAGAACAAAAACCCAAATAAACCAAACAAAAAATCCATCCAAATGAAAAAAAAGATGCTCAGGAGACCTTTTTTCCTATCACAGGCATTAAATGAAGCTACATCCCACAGCAGTTCTATTGTATCTTTACATGCACAACTACAACAATTAGCAGTTGGGTAATTTAATGGGACTAAATATGATTCTTACATCCTTATTTAGATAATTGTCTATTACAGTGTGGTCTTGGAGTCTTTCTGTGCCTTCCTTTCTGAATCTCTGTACTATGTAATGCAATACTTTGCTCCAAGGAGAAAGTTTACTACTTCTTTCCCCCTGTGCCACAGCAGTATCTCCCACTCTGCCAGTGGAGGCACAGAATCTATTTAATGGATTTTATTGGTGTCTGTGGTAGAAGCTGTGCTGGCACCATTTGTATTTGGATTGTCTGTGCACTCACAGTCACACACACACACACACACACACACACATATGCACATGTGTCTGACTGTGAAGGAGGAGGCTTTGGCTTTCTTACTGAGGTCTCCTGAATGGTGTTGTTAGAAAGGGATTCATGGACTCATAAAGCAGTTTGTGTTCAAAGGGACGTTAAAGCTCATCCTGCCTCACCTCCTGCCATGGGCAGGGACACTTTCCAGGCCTCGGACACTTCCAGGGATTGGGCAGCCACCGATTGTCTGAGTAACCTCTGCAAGAGCCTCTTCACCATCACAGGGAAGAATTTATTTTTAATATATTATCTAACTCTAGTTCTATTCCCCTTGACTCCCTATAACCATTTAAAGGCTTATCGTTAAGTCTCCTCTCCATGGCTGGGAATGATCAATATCATTTCCACGGAGACTACCCAGGTGTGTGGGACATCATCGACAGGATGGGATAGATTTACTTCCACAAGTGTCTTCCTTGTCCTTGTAGTGACACAGAGACTGAGATGGGACTAAGAGTGTTGGTGTGTGCAGTGTGAATATCTGTACCTGAGCATCTTCCTTGACTTCCTGTGAAGAGCTGGTCAATATATGCATCTAGAACATGATTCATCCTCTCCCGTCCTACACAGATGAATCACGTCTCAAATGCTGTCACATTTTCTGTCTATAATGGGAAAGACAGACAGCTCAGATGTACACAGCTGCACCACGTGTACACAGGGAGAGGCGTGATGAGTTTCTGCTAAATGACTGTCCTAAGGTTATTCAGGAAATCTGTAGCTCACTGGGATATCAAACAAGTACACCTTCATGTTTGAACCAAGTGCCTCATAAGTGAAGAATTTTCAAAATGCTATCTGTTTTTTAATAATAAAACTAGTCAGGTCAGGTACATATTTTAAGACACAAAAATCCTGTTTTCCTGCATATGGTTCCAGTTATAAAACCAGAGAGGAAAACAAATACAGAAAATATGAAATATAAAAACTGTAGCTTCTAAACAGAATGTTTTTCAAAGGTTTCCATGAGGTGCTGGCTGTTCAGCAAAACAGACTGTAAAACAATTTTACAAGCCACATTTATTCTAAGAGCTCCACTTATTGAAGTACAATTCAAACTCTTGTTCTGCCAGCCAAGTTCCATAAATTAAACACTTGTCCAATAACACATACCTCTCCTCTGTTTCTTTTTGGCTTTTTGTGTTTGTGCGTCTCTCTAACTCTTTTTTAAATTTTTTTTTTAAATTTTGTTTTATCCTTTGCAAATGGAAACAAAAAAGGATTTGCTTGTTTTAGCAATGGATTTAAGAAGCAGAGCAGTAAAAGAAGAAACAAGGCAAGGAAAAAGAAAACAGGTCAACAGACTAAAATGAAACTTCTGTTCCATTATTTTGCATCCTGCTGACACTGATTTACAGCGAGGGCTAAATCTCTGGTGTGAAGCTGATTGATGTCAAACATTCAACTAAAGCTGTGCCTCTGGATATTATGAGAAACCAGCCTGGTGACCTGACAACTAAGAAGGGAGGTTGGATGTGTGTCCTACCTTCAGAGAGAATCCAATACCCCTTCCTTCCCTACAGTGTTATGGCCTTAGAGATGTGACCATCACCAGGACCAGTCTTTTCTTACAAGAGAAGGGACAGGGAAATGTGAGATATCCTGTCTGCTCTGGAGCAGGAATGGACCTGCAGATATGTCAAGGAAAAGCCCTGCCAGTTGTGCTCCTGGACTCAGTGTGCCTTTCCTTTCCCACCTTTTTTCCTGTTTATCTCTGCTGTCACCCACCTTCAGCTCATGCTGCTCTTTCAGTTTGGTCCAGAGTATCTTTTCCAGGCTGTGTCTAAATCTTGCAGATTCTTTCATTTAATCATAAAGGTTAACTTTGACCAACTCCCACCTTGTCACCCAGATCAGAACACTGAGTACCACATCCAGCTTTTCCTTGGACACCTCCAGGGGTGGGGACACCAATGTTTAGCAACCCTTTTGGTGAAAAGTTGCTGTGTCCTCTTGTCCTATCATATCACTTCTCCTTATGCTCAGGATATGTCCTGGGGGTCCCACCTGCCTTGTGTCAGCATCTTCCTGAGTTTCACTTTGATGTGACCCCCTGTCTTTCTCCTCCACACTGACCATGAGCTGCCTATCTTCATTTTAAGAACCAGTCACTGCTCCGTCTCATTAGGAGGGAAAAAATAACTCCCACATCCCATAACACTGCCTCTACTTGTCAGAAGTATTCTAAAGATCCCCTCTTGTGGTGTAAAGCTTAGACATCCTAACACAAGGTCCAGTGAAATGAATGCTTTTTTAAATTCAGAGAGTAGTGAGGTGGGAATAATACAGCAAGAAACTGGACAGTATCTCTGCTTTCTTATTAATTCACTGTGAAAACTTGGGTAAGTCAGCTATTGAATGTCTTTCATCAGTTCAGAGGTGACCTCTTAAATGAGAATAAATCCTTTTAACTCACTATAGTGATTCAGGGTCTTACTCTGTAAGGCTTGAGTGTGATGGACATGGGCAGCCAAATGTGAATCAGTTTGGAGCTGCCAGAGAAATTACTGTTCTTTTTTGAGGGCTACCTTCTGCCAGGCTGAGATACTATAACTGATGGGTGTGAAAGAGAGGACAGGGAAGGAAATGTGCCTTAGGACATTTTAGTGAGGAAGACAGCAGATTCAATTTAGCTTCTGCTGAAGGTGACTTTAGGCAGCTTGTTCATACTGCAGTAAGGTTGGAGGCAGTCTTGTGGTTAGTCTCAAAGGCTGTGAAGTGACCAAAAGATGGTCGGGACATTAGCTCCTTCAGGGGGCAGTGGTTAAGGGTGCTGATTCCTGCTTCAGCTGCCCACCCGGTCTGCTAGAGCTCAAAAAGGGTTTTGAACGTGGAAGTTTTTCTGGTTTTCTCTGTGGCTGCTTTGGTGGTGCCATGTGGTTTCTCACAGGAAGCACAAAGGGCAAGGCAGGGTTTGAGCATCCATGACTCCATCAGTGCTCTGCAGACACAGGTGATTGATGATCTGCTACACCTGTTCTCCAAGAACAAATGGCTGATGTTAACATACACTGAGAAACCTTGTTTATTCTATGCAAAATTACCTTGTTGTTAAACCTTTAAGCTCTTCATCTGGGGTTGGATATCCTGTACAAGCCTTGGGGAGTTGGCAAACACCTTTGTTTTGGTGTCAAATACATTGCTGTTCTTTTCTAGCCTAGCTTAGCAAACCTTTGCTTGTAAATATTTTAACTGCAAGTACAGTCACATGGTGTCTGCTGTTGCAGGCTTGATCCAGCTGAATACTGGGCTGTCTTTAGCAATGCATGGTAAACCAGAGACTGTAAAGTGCTAGGTGCTGTTCACAGTGAATTAAAATGTCAGAGTATGGCCATTATTTGGTTAATCTTGGGACAAAGCACTCAGTATTTTAATATGGTAACCATAAAGGCATTTCTCCATATAGTTCACATCGCTTGCTCTTTAATAGGGAGTTAATGGGGATTTTCTTTTTTAGATAGCAACAATTTATCATGTGTTTCCCTGGTAACTACAACATTGTGAACCTTCTTTGGAAACTCCATTGGGATTCCTGCAATAGTTGTGAGCATAATGAATGGTAAGTGTAAGGCAAACCCATTGAATCATTTTATTTTAAATTCTGGCAGAGACATAATTTCCCACAGTTCATAAACATTTAAAAAAAGGAGTTTACATGTAAAAAAACAGTTGTTTTTATCACTCAGATCAAAGAATACATTTATCTGGATGTATAGATGCATTTTCTGCCAGCTTTTGATAAACTCAGGTGACAATCTTTAAGAGGCTTCACAGACTAGTGCAGAACCTTTGAAGTCTGTAGCTTTGCTCACCTGAAAACACAGACATCACTTCTGCTCTCTGTTCTGCGTGAGTCTGAAGTTTGCACTTCAAAGATTGTAAACGACAGGACAAATTTCCCCAGATGCCAACTCCACACTTATTGAAATAAAATGGTAAAGTGTGGCATGTTGCAGGATACTCAGAAGCGGGTTGGATGGGGCTTGGAGTAACCTGGTCTAGCAGCAGGTGCTCTGGTCTGTGGGAGGGGGATTGGAACTAAAAGACCCTTAAGGTCCCTTCTAAATCAAGGATTCTCTAATCTGGGGTGTTGCCTCCACATCCTTATTGCAGCTTATCAGCTCCGGTGCCATGGGATTGACGTTTATGCACTGGAGACATGGCCTTATGTCTTTCTGGGATGCAGTGCAAAGGATTCCCCTGCTGTTAATAGTTGTTTCATCACACCTGGCATGGGAGAGATGGAGAGGAGTGAGGGCTGCAGATAAAAAGTTATGTGATAGAGTCTGGCTGTCATCTCAGGTTTTATTCCTCTGTAGTTAATAAAACATCACTTATATAAGTGAGAGAAGGGTCATATCCATCAGTCTCAGTGGAGCTGCTCTGGATTCTTGTTCTTGTACATAAAAAATGTTTCTCGTGCCGTTTGCAAGTGGGGACTTGTTTACTGCAAGATGGAGCAAGGTTTCTCTTGCTCTTCCTTTTGTGGAGGATTTTGAAGGGGTGTGCTGAGCAATCCCATTCCCTTGCAGAAGATTCTAACAAGAAGAAAATTAAAATGGCTATGGTATTTGTATATTTTAAATTTACATCTTTCAAAATGTTTAATTTTGATTTTTTTTAGAAGCTAATACCATGTATCTACAATATCACATCTAAATGTACCCTGTGGGGGTGAGTGGGGACATTGCTGGTTCATTCTGAGGCTGCCTATACTTGTGTCAACTGTTGTCCAAGGCTCAGCCTTACCAACGGATGCAGGTGCTATCTCCTCTTTTCAGACATGTTTCTACTAAAGAACTTCAACTAAGTCCAAAATCTGTCTTTCTGTCTTCTGGAGACTGACTGAGTTATGGATTTGGAATAAGTCTCAAGGCTAAGATTTGTGAACTTCAGCACAGCAAATCCCAGTGTATTGATATATCTTGTACAGATGGCACTTTTTACCTGTTTTTTTTTTTTTTTTTTTCCCTGTGGTGGCAGCTGGGGCCCATGGATGCTCAGTCAACAGCTAGCATTGGGAATAGGGTTAGTATCCACTGTGAAGGGGATAAATGAGACTAAAATCTATGTAACTGTATATTTTAGGTGAAATGTCCATGGTTCATGAGGAAAGTGAAGGTAGACAAAAAAGAAAGAGCATTTTGCCAGACCTCCTTCTGTGTAACATTTGCAAGTATGAGTGCTGTGAAATCCCCAGACAAGGCTTGAAGATGTGTTCAAATTGAGCTTTCAGAGAAAAAAAGTTTGGAGATCCAGGGGGAGGTCAAGGTTTGGGTCTTCCAGAGGAGAGGAAAGGAGGGAGTGTGATATAGGAACCAGATTGGAGTCTGTGAAATTGGGAAGTGAGACAAAGTCATAGCCAATTTCTGCTATTAATACCTAGTTCTTCAAATGGAAAGAGGTGGAAATGTGGTATTAGTGTCTCTGAGTACTCCCAGTTTCACCCTGTGTGTGAATAACACTGGGTTTACTCTCACAGCTGGGTAGGTGAAGGAATTTGGGGATCATCTTTAGGCAGAACAGAGTGCACTGCCTGAGCCTGGGAGTCAGTTGCAAGTGCGGAAGTAATTTGCAAGTACATGGAGGCAGGTATTAAGAATTTAAAATTTATAATTATTCATTGAAGATTTTAATTAAAAAAAAAAAATCAGAGCTGTGTAATTTGTTCAGGCCAGGTATGTTTATAATTTGTACAGGTTGGGGTCTTTAAAAAATGTTGTATTGCTACTTTTTGTTTAGCAGTGGGAGCATGTAAGAAGACAATGTTCAGATGGGGTTATGAATATGAAATGATTTACTGCAGAACGATGGTTGGGGCTGAATTTTATTCACCTCATAGAGAAAAGCTCTGTGCTGTTCTCAGTAGATTTGGCTGCCTTATTCTGATTTTTTCTTGGTATGTATTCTTGCCCTTAGATCAGGCATAACCCCTGTGAAACTGGTGACTACAGAGCTACAGTTATTTTCAAATTTGCAAGTCCTGTGATGGAGAATATTGATATCATTCTGAATACTTTAAGCTCTAGCCTCTTGATGTGCTTTATGCCTTTTTCATTCCCTGTATTATTAGTATAAGTTATTTTTACAGGATTTGAAAGGTGCATTGCAGAACCTTACTGCTGAACTTTGGCACAGTGGTGAAGGAAAATACAGTATTTGCATCAGCTTGTTTTATTCAGAGTAAATTTTCACCCTGAGGAATATGCCTTATCTGCAGCCAAGGTTAGGTTTAGCGCTGGGTTCTATTGTAATACTCAAAATGCAACATTTTGTTTCAATGAAGGCTTCCAGTTATGTGGAGGAAACATCTAACTACTGTGAGTTATTTAAATGCCACACTCTTAGTCTTGTGTGACCCTGAGTGCTTTCTGCATAGCCAGTTCTTGGGTAATATAGGATTTATGAGACCGAAGGAGGCTAAGTGAACCTTACAATATAAATTTGCCAGTTGTACTGAGTCCAGTGCAGAGGTTGGGATTAGTTTGGAGGTCATGAAAAGTTGATTTGGAACATCAGGGGTTTGGCTGAAGCTTGCATGATGCGAAGGGAAGAGCCAAGGGCTGCTTCTACTTGTTTTGAATCCCTTAGTCTGCACCTCGTCTGAGGTGGGGTTAGACTCAGGGTACACCCCAGGGTCCTTGCTGTGGACCAAAACACCTCTCCACAAGGCTACTCTGGGATTTCCTGTGTTTTCCAGGAAGAGCTGAAATGCCGTGGTGACCTAGTCAGTGAAGAACTACACTTTAAATAATTTTGCCCTTGACATTAGATATGTCACCTCTGTGCCATGGTTATGTTTTCCATGGCTACAGCACAAGTCAAATCCCATGGCTGATTCCCATGCCCCACCATGGGTAAATACTTAGTTTTGCACTATAAGAGAGGAAAAGGTTAGATCTCTTTCTCTCTTTGGATATAAAAGAATAATTTTAGAGTGAAAGTTGCCTTTTATTGCTAAAAAAGCAGTTTCAGGTCACTCCACATCCAGAAGTAACAGCTGTGTTTAGCAGAGTACTTTGTCAGAAGAAAATAAAAAAAAAGATCAAATGCAGAAAAGGAAAATAAAAGAGTTACAGTCTGCATCTATTAAAGCCTAGTTTAGCTAAATTCAGTGATAATTTTTCAAAGGAGAAAAGTACTGTAATAAAACATTTATTGTGTTTTCGTGCTTGTTTTCATTCCTTTGAGAAAAATGAAACAGTTTTGAGACTCATTCTATACTAACTTTTTTCTTAGTTTTTCAGTTCAAGCATTAAAAAAATCAGTTATTCACACAGTTCTCATTATAGATTTTACTAGAAGAAAAACTTGTAGCTTTCTGGATGGCCTCACCCATTCAAGAAGGCATAATTTGGTTTAAATGGACACTGGCAAGGTCCTTAGTAAGGATATGACTGATTAAAGAAAACCAGATATTTGGAACTGAAATGAGGAAAAAAAGAAAAATATCTGAGTTTAAAAAACCCTAAAATACATGTGCTAGGAAAAACTCATCTACATGACTTGTGCTCAGACCCATTTGGTGGAGAATTGTTGAGGCCCAAGGCACAAAGACGGATGTTTGGGCAGCAGAAGCCAATTTGGAGGCTGTAAAGTGATTTGTTTCTATTCCCTTGTATCAATTTAAACAGTCAAATCAGCTCTACAGCTCTGAAATAAACACAGTTGGGAGTTTATATGAGTTCAAGATGGTGTAACTGTATGTTTTGGACATGGTAGGGAAAGGAGAAGAATAATTTGCATCCAATTTGCCAGCATGTTCCTCAACTGACATATCAACAAGCTGGTTGAGGTAATGGGAGAGATGAGTATTTTAAGTTGTAAAAGTGTATGAAGATGAGAATCTGGAAAAGAGAATTAGGTTTGAAGTTCAGCAGTCATTCATAGCCAGATACACGGAATGCTGGGAGGGGACCTTGGAAACTGCTATTTCTGCCTTGCTCCTTGACTTGGTGCAAGGGACTTTTGACTCATTGGAGGATGGACATGCGCAAGGCAAAGGACAAGCAGCCTGTGGGTTGCATTCATCCTACCAAAACATCATCCAACCTGGCAGTTGTCTCTCCTTAACTCCAGTCCCAGGCACAATGAGCTGCTTCACCTCTGCTGGCAGCTGGCTCCTGGCTGCTCTTGTCCTGGAATGCGACTTGATCAGACAATGCTCTTAGTTTTCCAGACAAACATGGGAGAATGTCATGCTTGTTGACTGAGCTGAAAATGAGGGTGGTTGAAGGAACCACCATTATTTTATCAGACCTGCATTAAGTTTGTGCTTTCCTGCAGTAATGTGAGCGCCTCAGTTCTCTGTCTCCGATGGGTTGGTTGCCGATCAGGATTTGTCCAAAGCTGCTGATTTGTGACTCAAAGACATGAAGTCTCTGTTCAAGCCCCGCTGAACTCAGGAGACACATAGGTTGCTCTGTTGTCCTCTCTGGATCAGGCACTGGAACAGGCCACCTACTGAGCTGAAGAATTTGGCTTTTCATCAGTTTTAAAAGTAATTGATATGAATTGTGATAATGACTGGTTTGTAGATCTTGCCTTTGGCTATCCACAAAGCTGCTTAGAGAACTGCAATCTTTATGTGACCATGGATATCTCAGCTGTGTCACTAAACTCAAGGGCAGCAAAACCTTCAGAGATTTATTAGCACAGAGAAACTCTTCCTGCTTCTGAAAGCCTCCTAAAATATTTTATGCAGTGTATATTACTTATCCCTGGACTTTCTGAGTATGGTTGTTCCACTGCCTAAGCCCTCAGTCAGCTCTAGAAATAACCCTGCCCTTGCTTTAGGAAAGTGCATGAAGTGCCTTGTTTCATGTTTTACAGGTGGGGAGCCTAAGAGTAGGATCATTTAAGTCTGACATGTTTGCTTGTGATTATGGAAATAATCTGTAATCAAACATTTTAACAGTCAGTGCTATTTTCTAATCTGTATGTGTGCAGTCTGATGTCTTTTGAAGGCAGCAGGAGGCAGGAAGGCCTCACAACAGGGAAAATTAAGCCAATTATCTCTGAGTAGATGTAAGGACTAAATGCCCCAATTTTAACCTACCACTTCAATACCTCTGTGATTCAGCCTTTCCCTCTGCAGTGAAATGGGAATCACACTGCTGGGAGCTTGGGGCAGAACCTCAGGGAAGGAGGTGAAGGTTTAAAGAGCTTTTCAGCCTTTTGCCTGTGTTCTGACAACTTCTTCCAGCACCACAGGAGATGTCATGATGTCACATGGATGGTATGGTGACAATTTGGCACCCCAAATGGGCCTTAGCTCTGATCACAGAATGGTTTGGGCTCAAAGAGATGTCAAACACCATTTGGTTCCACCTCCTGCCATGGGCGGGGACACCTTCTACTAGGCCAGGTTACTCTGAGCTCTGTCCAGCCTGGCATTGAACACTTCCAGGGGTGGGGTGGGCTTGTGATGTGAGCTGCCATGCCTAAACCCTCTGCTGTGGGTGATCCTGCCAGGGGTGGGCTGATGAGTGTCAGTCCTTTCCTCCTGCCCTCTCAGGCTGGGACCCAAGATCCTTTCCATCGTTACTGACAGCATATTTTGGCCGTAGGCCCTGTGCCTCCTGCAAGACTGCTGCTGTGTATAGTTTATTTCTGTATCATGGCTGAAGTACCTGATGAAATTTATAGAGATCAACACAGGTAAGTATCCCACAAAACCTTTGCCATAGAAGTTTTATGTGGGTTTAAATATCCAAGCAGTCTCATGTGAAAAACAGCGTTTCAGGGATTTTGATATTGCCATTGGTTAAATAGATTTCAGGTCTTTATTATGCTATTGAAATACTTGAATCACCACTTGAACTAAATGAAAGCTTACTGTGTGTGCATATAATTGTTTTTCTTGCTACCTATTACTTGATTGGGGTTGAGTAAGGTTAGCAAAAGCATTAAATTAATTTTCTTGTAAAGTTATGCATTATGAAGTAAGAGGTATAAAAGTTTCATTATACATGGCAAATGTCTTGAGGGTTTGGTTTATAGACTTGTTTATATTTTTATTTTAATGATTATTGCTTTCTTTGTGTCATTTCCACTTTTGAATCTCCATACTCATTACATTTTTATTATCTCTTTTATAAAATAAATAGCAGCAAACCAGACAATTTCATTCTTGAAATAAATAGATCCAAATATATCTCTCAATAAATTAAATGTTGTGGCTGCAAGAGGGACTTTTCCAAAGTCAGTAAACTGAAGGCAAAGCCAATTAATAGCTGGCCTTTCATTTTTATGGACCACAGCATACAGCATATCCATCTGACTTGGCAGATTTAAAATTATCCAAGAGATAGCTGAACTACATTGAAAGATATGTCAGTAAAATTAGTGTTCATGGAAGGCAACAGATCAACAGCCCTGGAAATCAAAACCTTGTAAGCTGTGTGCAAACCCCTTTGAAGTGATTTTGTACACTTTCTTGACTTCAGGGGATTCTGGGTGAGGGTCTCTGCCTCATAGCATTTTCAGGGGCTAAGCAAACTTTAGCTACTGATTATCACTGTGGATCTTAACTGATACATATTCCCAAACACATTGCAAGACCTGTAAGTGTCGCTTGTAGTTATTGGAAATCTTTCAAAGCACCAAACAGAAGTGTATCTATTTCAGAAACACAGAATCACATGATGGTTTGGGTTGGAAGGACATTAAAGATCATCTTGTTCCCCCCCCTGCCATGGGCAGAGACACCTTCCAATATCCCAGGTTGCTCCAAACCCTGTCCAGCCTGGCCCTGAACACATCTCAGGAACTGCATATAGAAAAGAGGAGTTTAATTTGTATATCTGCAGTACAAGTGCACTCACTCTTCATAATCTTGTGGGTTGTAGGTCTAGAAAACATGTCTCACGAGGACCAGCTGAGGGAGGTATTTAGTCTGGAGAAGAAGAGGCTCAGGGGGAACTTTTTCACTCTCTACAACTTCCTGACAGGAGGGTGGAGTGAGGTAAGCGGCAGTCTCTGCTGCCATGTCTGAAGTGAAAAGAGGAGAAGAAATGGCTTTAAGTTCTGCCAGAGGAAGTTCAGATACATATTAGAAAAACATTTTTCACTGCAAGAGTGGTCAGGCATTGGAATAAGGTGCCCAAGGAAGTGGTGGAGTCACTATCTCTGGAACTGTTCAAGGGTCATCTGAATTTCAGGGGTGATTATGGCGGTGTGGGTTGATGGTGGGACTATCTGTTCTTGAATGTCTCTTCCAATCTCTGTGATGATTCTGTGATAAAATTAAATGGTACTTTTTAGTAATATGTGGCTCTGTTCTCTGTAATTTTTTTTTGTGTGTATAGATTGTTTATTAATAGCCTTTATTTCTTTTGTATAGTTTTGCTGTTCTGAAACATATGTCAGTGCAATTTTTTTCCTTTGTATCTAAAGCTACAATACCCGCTATATATACACAAAAAGTCCTGAGCTACCAAGTCCTCCTCCTGGTTACCACTCATAAATCCAATTTATAACCCCATAGACAAACCCTTTCTCCATCTAAGAACCAGCTGGATTGCTCCCTGTGTATTTCCATGTAAAGTCTGTTCTAGAGCTTTGTCGAATTTGATATTAATCAGTTCCTTTCTATTTTCTCTTGTTCTCCCAATCTTATTCCAGGCTTACTGGGAAATTTGAGCTGTGGAGGTGAGAATAATTGCCTTGTTAGGAATAAGTGAACTGAATGAAATCAGCCCAGTGGTAGGAGCAGTAACATTTGGTAGCAGTCAGTCTCTGGTGTGCTGAGCTCCTGCTTGCTCAGCTGACCAGATTTGCCTTGTATTGTGCTTGTGTTTTCACATGTTTGTCTGCATCAAACTTTTCCTTTGTTCCATGTTTCAATCTCAAACCACCTTGGAGCAAAGCCATCTCTTTGGACTGAGTATGCAGAACATGTGGCCTAGTGGGATGTATTATTAAGGCTTCCAAAATAAGGATTCCAAATAGTAAGAATAATGTGAATAATATTGAAGAATATAGCTATGTTAGAACAGCTAACATAAATCCTAAATCTAAAAGTAGAACACCAGCAAGAGAGTTCAAATTAATTTAAAGTAGGGTGTTTTTTTTTTTTGTTTTTGTTTTTGTTTTTGTTTTTGTTTTTGTTTTGTTTTGTTTTGTGGGATTTGCAAGTGGATGGGGAATTGTATTTCAAAAAAACTTTGCATTTTATCTTAAAATTTTTCTAAATGGGAATTTTAGGAAAGAACTGTTGAACTGTGCCACTCCTGTTACTTCATGGCAAACACCCCTCCAATGCACAGTAAGCAGGATGCTAGGAAGGATATAGCTGTTTTGAACCCTTGGAGTTTTGTCTTGGGCAGCAGGGAAGGATTTGGGATCTGGTGCCTTGTGTGGTGGACAAAGCATTTCACTGCATTTAAGAAATAAGCAAAATGTTTCTCTTTACACAGCCTTATTGCTGTTGTAGAGAGGAAGAGAGATTGTGATCCAGAAGCCTCTTAAATGAGATCTGAAGTGAGGAATAGCTGTGGATATGGAAATGAGAATTTACAGAGCCATTGGCTGTTGCTGCCAATCCTAATGATGATGTTCGATCAGGTACTGTTATTTGCATGGCAGTAACATTTTCTGTGTTGGTCATAGAGCTGGGTGGACTGTAGTACACTTCATGAATGCAGAACCAAAATATAACATTTCCAGAGGTAAGTAGAATCCTGGTTCCACAAAGAAACTTTGATCCAAATTCAAACCATGCAGGAATAAGGACACAGCTTAGTTACAGAAGTGTGTGAAATCCGGTCTTTTTAGGAGGACTTTCTGTTTATTTTAGAATCATGGAGTCACAGAATGGTTTGGATTGGGAGGGATTTCCATGCATTTCCACCCCTGTCTTAGGCAGGGACACCTTCCACTAGACCAGGTTACTCAGAACCCCATCTAGACTGACCTTGAACATCTCTGGGAATGGGGAGTCTACAACTTTTTTTTCCTGTCACTTCAGACCCTTGTCTCAAGTCCCTCTCCAGCTCTTCTGGGGCCCCTTGGGCACTGAAGGGGCTGTGAGGTCTCCTTGGAGCCTTTTCCAGATGAACATCTCCAGGCCTGCCAGCCTGTCTCCAGAGCTCCAACCCTTGGAGTATTTTTATCACCTTCCTCTGGATTCACTCCAACAGGCCCATGGGAGTATGTATGCTTTGTATGTTTTGTTGTATAAGTAAAGAATAACAGGGTTAAAGCCCTTTGGGACTATTATGGATTGTGTTCCTCACCTCCATGACATCTCAGGAAACAACCTGTAAATCCATATTCATGAGGCTCTGCTCTGTGCTGGCTCACATGGCTGGGGAATTTAGGAGCTCTGGCACTGCAAGGCAGGATGTGACATCTTGGTCAGAGATGGTAATAAGGGCACCAGGCATCCTGTTGTCACCTCTAGTTCATGTCCCCTTCTGTGTCAGGGGGCTTTGGAGTAACAGGGACTCCAAGGAATGGACACTGATCACTGCCACCAAAGGCAGCCCAGCAATGGATGTGTCCCTGTCAAAAGGGTTGTGTGCTCTATGGTGATGGCTGCGACCAGCAAGGGCTGGGGCTGGAGCGTGGAGGCTAGAACAATGGCAAGAGCATATCAAATTTTATTTTCACTCAGCTTGCTCACTGGATATCCAGTAAAATATTCCCAGGCCATTTCTGTATGCTTCTTTTAAAAAAATCTTCCTTGCCAGTAAATACATGCTTCCTGTAGCTGGCACTTTATATATCGAATTAGTAAAGCTTATTAAGACCCCCATTATTTTTGTTGCATGATGGAGAATACAGGTGTTTTTCCACATAAAATGTTCACATGACACAGCAGGAGTAGCACTTTAAGCCTTAATGGCATGCTCTTGGTTATCTAATTTTTGCACATTAATCCTCTCAAGATGTCTGTTAACACAAACCTTGCTAATTAATGTCGCTTTAGTGTCTGCAAATGCATGACTCAGTTTTTTAAAGGAAATTGGAAGACCACAGAGCACTGTATTATGAATCATAATATCAATGACATTTAAAGACATATAAAATAATTTAGCTGGTATGTGATATAGAATTATACCACAATATAACCTCATCAACAAAAAAGTCATATCTCTGATACACCCATTTGTTCTTAGACAATTACTACTGTAGCAAGACTTGGACAAATGTCTTTATTTCAATGTGTTTTTGTAAGGAAAAAAGAAGAGATTCTCATCCCCCAAAAAAAACCTCTAAAAAGACAGAGAGGTCTAAATAAGTTACTCTATACTTCCTTTTTGAGTAAACAGTGATATACAGCCACCTAAAGAAGGTAGATCATCTAATCAAAACCTAAGAGAATTCCCATCTAACCCTTATGTAAACAACAATGTTGAAACAAGCTCAAGTTCAAAACTATTTATACCAAAAAAGTGAGAAAGTGAGTACTTAAGGGACTTTAGGTGTTTCTTTTCCCTTCTTATTTGGAACGGGACATAGCAGACAGCCTATTGTCTCTGTTTTGGCATATCTGAAGCCAGAAAATGTGTCAAACTTGCACTGTGGTCCTGAAATTTAAGCCTTTGTTTCCATTCCAAAGGGACCTGGAATTTTAAAGTTACATGGACAAATTTCTGGATATTTGATTTGCAAAGCCATTTCTAGTTTTGAATTGATTTACTGCTTGCAATAACACTGCTCATCAGTACATATGAACCTAATTAACAAGTGTCCAACCTCCATCTTTTTTATCATCTACTGACAGCAAATGTATACAATAAAAATGGGAAATCTTGTATCAAAATTATGAAAATATATTCAAATATAATCACCATTTCAACACAAAATCTTAAAAATTATCTGTGGATTTTGTGGAGCAGAACTTTGTAGAGACCAGGGGCAGAAAAGGATTCACATTATCACTATTCTTGCTCAAAAAGTTTGGAATCAAGATTCCTGTGGACAATCTTAACCACGGACATAGAACTTAAATCCTTCTGTTAGCAATATTATCTTAAACTTCATGGCTTATTTATTGCGTGGTAATATTTTTAACAGAAGGACTGATTCGCTGTTAGAGCAAACTACCAGAGAAGTCAGGTGATCCCTCTTCTCTTGAAGACTTCATCTCAAAACTGGAAGTCAATATTGGTGCGCTCAGTGCAGCAGCTACGGGATGAAGTTCTCAGTCAGTGTTACATGGGCCGAATGCTCAAATGTCCTGTCTGGCCTGAGCATTTATGAATGTCAATGTTTCTAAAGTACCTACAGATCCTTGAATAAAAGATGCAGTTGGAAATACAACGTATTTTATGGGAGAGCTCTGTCTGCCTCATGCAGAGGTAAGGAAAACCTCACGTGGCTGCATGGTGAGCTCAGGTACAGCCACATTTCATTAAACTTATTACAACTTTTAGCCACGTGGGTGCCTAGACATAAATAAGCAAGGGCAGGCCAGCTTTACTAAAATACATATTTTTCTCACTCTGACAGGCATGCAAGGGGCCGCAACTGCCCGTGTCTCAAGGAAAATTTTAACAGCAAGACCTTTCTCCTCAGGGGACTGCTCTCACTTTTTCATTTAGAAGAGGAGAAAAGAAACCAAATCCTAAACATATGATGATTTTATTATGTGAAACCCAATAGGAAATGAAGTAAGAATATCAGGCTGCTTTCAGTTTCCTAGCAAGGGATTTTGTTTTAAGTTGGAAAAGGGCAGCTGTGCTGGATGCTTGCTTCCCTCTGCCTAAACATCAGGACCTCTTTAATTGTTGGGGGTCATTGTGTGAGTTGTGTGGTGCAGAGACAGAGCAGGCGTGATGAGAACTCCTTAGCTTTGATCCAGGCTCTGCTGGTTTGGAGAGAAAGATTCAATTGAAGAAGCAGAGGATAAAGGACTGCAGCAGCTCCTGGCTGTATCTTGGTGTGCACACAGGGCTGCCTGAGTGTGTACGTGTGTGTGTGTGTGTCTGTGAACACTATAAGCAAGCCAGCCAAATTCCATCTTCGTGGACAGTTCAATGGAAAGTTAGCTTGAAAATGCACTATATCATATTTCATGAATTTAATAGGGTTTTCATGATTTTACAAAGTGCTTCAACCAGACACTCATGGCTGGAGGCTGCACAGCAGGAGACCTAAAACACTGCATCTGTGTTTTTCAACTCTTGCCAGAATCCATTGAATTTGATCCGGAATGACTATGCATCTTTGGAATGTACATTCACTTTTCTCTTGCCTTATCCAAATAAAAGAGGGAGATGGGGGGGTTGAGGGGGAGGGAGAAAAGAGTCCTATGAGAATTCCATATGGAAACACTAAACTAGCATTATAAAGGATTTCCTATAAACAAAATTACGGTCACAAATTTTGGACTCGGACCACATTTGAAACAAAGGGCCCTTTGTCTCCCTCTTTTAAATATATTGTTTTATCTGTGTTAACACACACATTTTTATTTTTTTATGGCAATAGATAAACAGATGTACACGTATACACTCATGCAAAAATGAATATATATATTAGTTTGAGGTCCAGTTGCAATCCCTCTTAATTTTTTTTTTTTCAATTGCAGAACTCCTAACAAGAGCAAACTTTAATCGTTCTCTGCACTAAATCCCTTGAAAATAAATATCCAGGGCAACTTCAAAAGCCCTTAATTAGAAGCACATGTGTGGTGTTACAAATTTCTGGCTGAGGCGGCTGAGTTGTAATTTAACGTTATGATCTGCCATAAATATTATCCATAATGAGCAGACTTCATGTTACACTTCTGTACGTCAGATAACTGCAATATTTTTTGTCTGCTTTTGTTCAATCACTGAACCTTAAGTGAAGTTTAAAATTAGAAGGAAAGGAAGAAAGAAAGAACCAGTTTTCCCACCAGGGAGCTGAATATTTCTGTCCTCCTAGCTGCAAAGAGCTATTGATTTTATTCTGTTTTCTTTGTTACAACTAAAAAATGCGGTTAACAGATAATAACTTGGAGATGGTGGGGAAAGGGGAAGGAAGGATAAGATTTGGAAGCTGGTGAGATAGTTGTTGTTTTGCATAACTTTCTCATAGAAGCTTTCTGGAATATTTACTGTGTTCCTCACTACCAAAGCAAACTTCGAACCCCCATAAGCTCGTTTCTACATGAAAATCTAACCCATTTCTACCCCTGTGTTGTACCTGAACCAAGTCTATCACTCTGCAGGAACCTGATGACTGAGGATAAAATTTTCTGTGTTAGTTTTAGGTGATTTATGAATTGATTTTGCCGCCCTGGCATAGACTGAGCATGATTATGTGTACCTGTGTGTGTAAGGAGGGGATAGTGAACCGGACAGTAAATTTACAGTGCAATTATGCATCTGTGAGGATTGTGCATTGGTTATATTATGCTTAAACATGTGTGAAAAAAATCAGAAATACCATGGGGCTGCAGAGCAAGTCCACAGCCTCATGACTTGTATAAAGAGGCAGTTTGGTTTGGACTTCGACCAAACACATGGGCTGTGTCGTTTTTGCCTTGAAGAGTGCCCCAGGACCCTGTACCTATTTAAAATGACAAGCCTTATCTGGTGTTTCTGACTTCAGGTATCTGAGTCTGGCCTTGGCAGCGTGCTCCTGTGGCCACAGCCATGTGTTATTGTTCAACCTGGAGAAGGGCAGGCTCCAGGGTGACCTTCCTGCAGCATTCCAGTACCTAAAGAAACCACAGGAGTGCTGGAAATGAACTTTGGACAAGGGCCTGGACAAGGGGGCATGGCTTCACACTGAAAAAATGTTGGGTTAGATGGGATATTGAGAAGGAATTCTTGGCTGTGTGGAGGCAGGCCCTGGCACAGGTTGCCCAGAGAAACTGTGATGACCCTGGATCTCTAGCAGTGTCCAAGGTTGGACAGGGCTTGGAGCAACCTGGGATAGAGGCAGGTGTTTCTGCTCATGGCAAGGAGTTGGAACTGATCAGCTTTAATGTGCCTAACAACCCAAACCATTCAATGATGACTATGATCCTTATAGCCTGGGTGCAGGACACCCGAGTGCTGCTCCCTTCTGGGATATCTCTCCTAGACAGAAGACATCACATGTTCTCAGCCTACACTTCCTCCAGCAGAATGAGCATATCCTGCCTCTTTTCCCACTCCTACTAGCCTTTTCATTGGAATGGCTTTTCTGCTTGATTAAAACAAACAAAAACAAACAAACAAACAAACCTGCAAGAATGAGTAAAAATCTGTCAAAGTGCCCGGGATGGGTATGTGTCTCTGTTGACTGCAGCATTTTGACACAAAGTGTGGCTCCTGGAACTACATGCTTGAGGAGCAATTTAGAGCAGGGAAGTTCTGAGCAGAGTTACAACAATTCCAAGCTGCAGGCACCCTGAGCCCAGAAATTAAACAAATAGAAGGCTGGAAGCAGCACCCTCTGTGGGCATGGTAACAAGTGGTCAGATGGCTGCATGGTATTGGTACCTGTCTGGTTTTGGCCAGACTCTGGCTTCTGACACTGCTGCTGGGGAGAGACTTGGGTGTCTGGGATTATAACTCCTTCCAGTAGATGTAAGGCTCTCATAGGAACAGCACCATAGTTTTTTTTGTGGCAGCAGGAGGAGCTGCAAATCCAGTTCTCCAGGGTAACACCCACAAGACTTTCTCTCTAAGCTTTGTCTCTCATTCCTAAAATGCCTGTATGCAATTTTTACCTCTGCTGTTGCAGAGCCTTGAGCTGTATTACATCCTATCAGTTCTCATAGCTCATATCAGACATAGCAAGCTGCAAGACAAGTTCTTTCCCTGTGCTACCTCCCTTCAGCCCAACTGAGTTCACAGGGATGGATTTGTACACCTCCTTCTCCTCTTTAGGTACTGTAGAGCAGAAGCAAGGCTGTAAACCTTCCAGGTGACAGAATATCTCCTGAAAGGTCTGCCAAATTACTATATAAACTTCAGATATATAGGAGAGAAGATAAAAGCTATAATGTTGGCCTTCAGAACCCCACGATGGATGTGTTGCTCAGTCTCTGACTGTGTTGGATGTATCTGACCAAATCTTTCATTACGATGCTGGAAACAAAATACCTCTAATCTCGCCTTCCACTTCCATCTTGAGTTTCTGGATCCACAAGAACCAGGACATGGAGGGTCTGTTGTCAAGGTATTTCTAGCAGAGATGACAGAAATGCCCATTTCTCTGTGACTTCCAGCATCAGTCTGTAGCCTGGGAGGGTTCAGATAATGCTCGGAGACCTGCAGAGCTGTGAGTGTGTTTCTGAATACAGTCAGCACTCAGAGTCGTCTCCAGTAGTGCTTTTAGAGGCACCTCCAGTAGTTTGGGCTACTTACCAACCCAAATTTAAACCAAATATATCACTGGAGAAAAGTTTCCCAGTTCTTTTTTCAAAGTGATATTTAACACTTCACATTTTGCTTCCAAACAGGGATCAAGAAGTTACTTAGAAGTATGAATAATTTCAGTGTTTCAGAGCAACACCCTGAAGTCCGCCACTGCCACCACCACCTCTGGGTGACTATGGAGCCAGAGGTGATTTCCCCAGCATGGACTGGAACAATGTAACTGCTGGAAGAGGAACCTCCCTCCACCGTGACCTTATTTGCCATCAATTATTGGGGTGTGTGCCATTCCAGGTAAGATGGAGATGATCTAACACACACCTTCCAACATGAGCATGGAAAAGCTGTGAAAAATGCTAAGAGATACTTAAAGTGAAAAAGTACTTTGTAATCAAAGTTACACACTAGCCGTAAGTTTGAACTGAGTAAGAGCTCAGATTTCATGGGGCTACAAATTCTTTCATCTTAATTTCTTCACTTCTCTATAGTTTGCACTGATTGCCTGCTATAGGCTTTGGGACACCCTTCAAACCAAGCAGTCTGGTAATGATGCTAACCATAATTCCTCCTTTTGGCTGGCTTGCGTTCAGCTTAACTAAAGCAGAGTTCTCTGTTACAGCCCAAAGGACTGATACCCAGCTAAACGTGGTAGAGTAGAGCTTGTTTGACCAGCTCTCCTGAACCCATAGAGGCCAGCCATGCCCCTCGAACTGCTAAACCCCCGTGGTGTGAGTGGTGTGGGTCACCTTTGTGTGTGTGCAGGGACAGATGAAGAAACCTGCTGCCCCGGCCGCTCATCTTTCAGGACGTCGATAGGTGGAGCTGAAGGAACAACGCAGGGAGGCATACATGGGTGTGTTTGCATTTTTAGTGTGCCAGGAAGGGGTTGCACTTGTGAAATAAAAGAAGTGTAGCTGTGCGGTGAAGGGAGGGCATGAGGGACACAAGGCTGCTGCAGGGAATGATGGAGAAGAGATTGAAAAGGAATGGAGGGCAAAGAAATATACAAAATATCTTTTCTCTTGTCTACAGGCCTCTCCAGAGTATATTTTGCATCTGATTCAACTTCTACACATACAGCATCAAAATAGACTTTATTTTCCTGGTAAATCTTGCACAGAATGAATTCTAGCATATGATTTTGCATATCTTGCTTAGATAAGACAGTCACTCAAGTGCTTTGTTTCACAGATGTCCAGCTTGAGATGATCTAGAACTCAGTTAAAGCAGGTCAGGTACACTTAAAGCGGCCTCTGCCTAAATAAATCACCTTGTGAAAAAATCCTTGGTAGTCAGTGTAAATAAGGATTCTCATGTCATGGTTTGCTTAGTCTGCTAATCAAAACATGTAGCTCTGAGCACTTACCATTTAGTGCAGCTTATGAAAATCAAGCATCATTATTGCTGTCTGATACATTATCACCAGCAGCCATATAATGGGAAAAATGTTCCTGGGTTGAAATGAGTGCAATTTATGATTCTAAATTGTTATGTATAAAGAAAGAAGAGTGCAGCTGGATATTCATTAGACACATTCAATTTAATGTATTGAAAACAGTAAAGAATATGTTTTAATTAATAAGCCAAGTGCACATGGCAATGGAATCTGTAAAGAGAGCCCACAGAGCTCTGCAGCTCTTATTGGGAAGTGAAATGGCAAAGCTGCTCCTTTCTCAAGAGTGAGGTGACCTGTATTCACCTGCAGACCATAATTCACCTGCTTTGGTTGTCTCTGCTTTATTGCCACACTTAGGAGATTTTGCCCCTCAGACCCATCAGTGGTACAAAAGACACCAGATATTTTTATGCACCTCAATGTTTGGGGACTTCCAATTTGCAAATCTGTTTTAGGAGAAAGACAGCTAGCATATTCCAAAAATAAGGGCCTTTGGTCAAACTGCTTTCAGAGAGGGCATTTAAGAAGGATTAAAAAGACACTAAAAACATTGTGAGTGTTACCTCTGTGCTGCAGTGTTGGAAGGAATGAATAGGAAAAAGCAGGACATCTTCAACAACTGTGAAGTTCATGTCCCTAAATGACCTTCTAAATCAGAACTGCATCCGACATTTCGCCCAGGACTTTGAAAAGGTACTGAAGATATCAACCAAACAATCTATTTTTTGTGAGGTCTTCTTAAGAAGACTCAAAAATAGAAAAACAGTAGCCTGAACAATTATTAAAGTTACGCTTTGGAATGGAACTTTCATTCTAGCTCAAAAATCTTGTTGAAGAAATTTTTGGCACCTGACATTTACCAGTTGTGTTAGAAGCCAGGAAGTGAATCACCTTGGAAAATCTGAACAAAATTTTCTTGGCTGCCATCATGCGAAGGCAGATGAAATGCATTTTGAAAAAATAAGAAATTTTTAATGTGATTGTTAATTCATACCAACTAGCTCAAAATAAGCAAACATTTGCAGTCTGTGATTTAAACAGAATCTTCTTGACTCTTATTGAATTGATAATTTGTTATTTGATAGAGAAGGAGGGGGATGGGCTACAGTATTATACTATTTATATTCCTCCCTAGCCATGGCTTTTCCTAAAAAGAAATCCACAAGTCAGATGTGACCATTATCAGTCACAGACTGGAATCTCTCACTGCCAGGGCCCACTGAGTGGAGTCATTTGTATCTCTCAGAGAGTGACTGTAAAAGGTGAAGCCATTTCTCCTGAAAGGCTGTGGGTTACACCCACATGGTGTCCATGCTGAAGGGAATAACCTCGATGCTCATGCCCTGCTTAACCTTTTAACGACTAAACCGAGTTAAGAAAAGCTCAACATGACCCATCAATTGAGCCCTGAAAGCCAGCTATATCCAGGGTGACCCCATAGCATGGGCAGCAGGGGAGGAGGGATTCTGCCCCTGTGCTCATGTGAGACCCCAGCTGCAGAGCTGCCTCCAGCCCTCGGCTCCAAGAGCACAAGGATGTGGAGCTGCTGGAGCCAGTCCAGAGAAGGCCATGGAGATGCTCCCAGGGCTGGAGCCCCTCTGCTCTGGAGCCAGGCTGGGAGAGCAGGGGGTGTTCACCGGCACAAGAGATGGCTCCAGGGAGACCTCAGAGCCCCTGCCAGGGCCTAAAGGGGCTCCAGGAGAGCTGGAGAGGGACTTGGCACAAGGCATGGAGGGACAGGACACAGGGAATGGCTTCCCATTCCCAGATGGGATATTGGGATGGAATTCCTGGCTGTGAGGGTGGTGAGGCCCTGGCACAGGTTGCCCAGAGCGGCTGTGGCTGTCCCTGATCCGTGGAAGTGTCCAAGGCAAGGTTGGACGGGGCTTGGAGCAACCTGGGCTAGTGGAAGTTGTCCCAACCCGAACTATTCTGTGCTTCTAAGGAGAGAGAGTCCCAAGCAGAAGCTCTGCTACTACAGGCAATGTATGGACACAACTGTCCCGTCTCTGAGTAGTAATTGTAGTGAGAAGTGCTGGCCTTTTAGTTATGGTACAGACCTTTTACCACTCTGTTTCCCATATATCCTGCAATGAACTAAATATGTTTTAATTTTGAGTCATAATTGCTCCTTACAACATCCTGAAAATGAACCTTGAAGGTGTCAGAAAGGCAGGGCAGACTGAGAGCCTTGCAGTGCCATAGTGCTGCAAACACATGACAAGGATCCTCCACCCAGTGTGCTGGCTGCCAGGGTATCCTCCAGTGAAGGGGTATGTTTGGTTGTGCTTCCCTGAATAGCTGAGAAACTACTTTGAAAGAGCTTTGCCTTCTCTGCAAATTACATGAGTTTCTGTCCTGAATGAGAGTGTCTGGCCTAGTAGAGAGGTGAACAGCATACTCAAATGAGGGTCTTCCATGGGCAGGAAGCAGCACCTAGACAGTCAGGGAGCCTGAACTCACCAGGGAAATGTGGAATGATCTTGTCCTTCAGAGTCGAGCCTGTCTGCTTCCGCCTGCAGTGTGTTAGTAACTGGGGATGCCTCCTGGTCACGTCTTCCTAAAGCAAAGAGATACAGGAGTCTGGAATGCTGGAGAACCACAGAGCAAGAGTGACATCAGGAAAACACCATCACAGAATGGTTTGTGCTGGATGGACCTTAAAGACCATCCAGTTCCAACCCCTTCTGCCATGGGCAGGGACATCTTCCTCTATCCCAAGTTGCTCCCAGCCCTGTCCAATCTGTCCTTGCAGACTTCCAGGGATGGCGCAGCCACAGCTACTCTAGAAAACCTGTGCCAGGGCCTCCCCACCCCCACAGGGAAGATTTTTCTTTCCAATACCTCATCTAACCCTGTCCCCTGGGAAGTGGGGAAGCTATTCCCCCTTGTCCTGTCACTCCAGACCCTTATAAATAGTCTCTCTCCATATTATTTGTCAGTCTATGCAGGTACTGAAGGCCTCAGTTAGGTCACCTAGAAGCTACCTGTTCTCCAGGCTGAACAATCCCAGTTCTCTCAGCCATTGCCCACAGCGGGCTCCAGCCCTCTGATCTGCCTGCTCTGGATTCACTCCAGCAGCTCCNTTTTTCTTTCCAATACCTCATCTAACCCTGTCCCCTGGGAAGTGGGGAAGCTATTCCCCCTTGTCCTGTCACTCCAGACCCTTATAAATAGTCTCTCTCCATATTATTTGTCAGTCTATGCAGGTACTGAAGGCCTCAGTTAGGTCACCTAGAAGCTACCTGTTCTCCAGGCTGAACAATCCCAGTTCTCTCAGCCATTGCCCACAGCGGGCTCCAGCCCTCTGATCTGCCTGCTCTGGATTCACTCCAGCAGCTCCATGTCCTTCTGCTGTTGGAGCCAGGGCTGGAGACAGCTCTGCAGGCAGGGTCTCACCTGAGCACAGGGCAGAGGGGCAGAATCCCCTTTTGCCCCCCTGCCCATGCTATGGGATCAGCCCAGGGCACGGAGGGTTCAGGGCTGGGGCAGGTCCAGCTCTCACCCACAGCACCCTGGGTCCTCCTCCCAGAGCTGCTTCCTCTGCTCATCCCCAGCCTGGACTGATCCCGCGGACTGCCCTGACCCAGGTGCAGCTCCAGCACTTGGCCTTGTTAAACCTCATGAGATTCCCGTGGGCCACTGCTCCAGCATGTCCAAGTCTCAGCCTGTCCAGGTCCCTCTGGATGGCATCCCATCCTCCAGGTGGGTCAACTGCATCTCTCAGCTTGGTGGCATCTGCAAATTCCCTGAGGGTGCCCTTGATCCCTCTGTCTGTGTCATTAATGAAGATTTTCAATAACACTAGTGCCCATATGGACCCCTGAGGGACACCACCTATCCCTGATGTCCACTGGGACCCTGAGCCACTGACCACAACCCTCTGGATGTGACCATCCACCATTTCATAATCCATCTAATAGTTCTCCTACCAAATCCATCTCAGTTTAGAGAGAAAGATATTGTGGGGCATGGTGTCAAAGGTTTTATGGGAGATCAGTAAATGAAGGGTGAAAATATTTATGGGGCAACATACCAAAAACTTGTCCAGATGCAAAAAACCTTTGAGAAGCACCAATGGCCCATGGGATAAAGGACCAGGTTGCTGGGACCACTGTCATGGTCTGGCAGCCCAGTGAACAGAAAGTAGCTCCTTTCTGCTGTTCCTTAAAAGATCTGCCAGAGTCAACACAAAGGCAAACACCTTGGTGCCTTTCTTTGTGTACAACATACCCAGCCTGCACTCAGAGGAGCTGTGGAATGCTGGTTCAAATGCTCACCAGTCACATTTCAGCACAATGAAATAAGACGTATGCTTGTGTAAGGAGTTTGTTTGCATACATGGTCCAGAAGAGTCACTGGTCTAAAAAATCTCTAAAAGACCTTTTTTTTTTCCTGTTGCTGTCAAAAGCTGATGATTTTTGGAAACCACAGTTTTAATGGAAGAAGTGTCATCTTTGCTAATATCTTCATCTGAAGATGTAAGTGGGAACAAGCTGTTCCACGAGCAACAGAATTAACAAAACCATGTGTTTTTGTGGATGTATATCTCAGGTTTGAACTTTCTGGTTAAACTAGGGTGTCAGTTTAACATTTTCCTGTAGCTGTGATAAGAATAATATCTCCGCCCAACACAGATTCTCCACATTTCGATAAAGGATAACTGGAGCCTCTCTTATTCTGTCTGATGCAACTAATCAAGCCCCTGTCTTCCCCCAGGCAGTAAATTTTCATGAAACATGTACAATTCAAACAAATTTTGTTGAAACAGGTTCAAAAGTTGTCAGAGGGACACAAAGAGATGAGATGATATACACATAAGTTGGATCTTGTTAAGTCCTTGTTTTCTTTGGAAACCAGGGTAGAAACATTCTCCACAGGCAGCTTTTAATGCAGAAAATGGCTATTTATGGAAATCTTTACAGTCTTTTCTATCTTATAAAGGGGTAAGATAGAAAGGGATGCAACTTGGCTTTTCTCCTCTGTATTATTTATGACATATGGGAAAAGCAATGTATAGAAGTAACCTACAAGGGTTTTCCAGCAATTGTCCTTCCTCTTAGAAGTTTCCTAAATGCTTGTACATCCTTTTGACAAACAGAATCTCAACAACAGGCACTCACATTTTCAATTCTGGTATTTCAGTGCTTGTCCTTGCTGGGACTTTCAGTGAATAATCTTTGAACTGTTTTGTAAAGACCACGTGAGTCAATTTGAGTGCTAGTATTTAAATTTTAAGACCGGTTTTCTGAAGACCAAAGGTTAAGCACTGGTGCTATTGAAACACTTAAAAAAGTTCCCCTTTCAGATAATTTACTTTTTCTTATCTTACATTTCAGTAGACTGTCTGTTGTCAGACAATGCTTTAGACTAGAGATAATAAAAATACAAAATAAGCTATTTTTAAAAATCCATTGGTTTTATATCTTTATACAAGGATGAAAACATCAATGATGCAAGGTCATTTCCCTGCTCACACACCCTCTTTCTTACCTGAAGGAATAGTGAAAAACTTTGGATGCCCCACCCCTGGAGATGTCCAAGGCCAGGCTGAACAGGGCTTGGAGCAGCCTGGGGTAGTGGAAGTTGTCCCTGCCCATGGGAGAGGGTAGAATGAGATGAGCTTTAAGGTCTCTCCAACCCAAATCATTCTGTGATTCTATAATATGGCTTTGAATATATCATCTCAATACAATGTCCACTCAAAGCCTAGTTAGATTTATTTTTCTCTTCTTGTCTTTCTTCACTAATTCAAGATTAAAAAGTGATAAAAACATTACTGTTTTGATTTTAAACCAGCCACTCTTCCTAGGAGCTGGACTTCAAAGCTCCATGTGTCCTGGGTGCACTGCAAAGCCCAAACCTACTCCTTAAAACTTCCACTCTTTTGATTTTCAGAGAGTGTTTTTTTAGCCAGTCTTTGCTGTGGCCAGTAACAGTGACAAGGGAAATATTTAAAGTGCTGAAATCAAAGGGGCACAAGGCAATGCTAACAGCACTCCATCACTTCCTTTTTCAATAGAGGGATATAGCTGCAGACTTAAAGACCACTCATCACATAGGAATACATATCTCTTGAAAAGTCTTTGTGTTAAAACTGTAGGGCAGTGAAATGAGCACTGGGCTTTTTGCATGATTCACATTTTTTCATTACCCAGTTTGAACATCAAAAAAAGCACTTTTTTTTTTT
>VXBR01001468.1:260323-278589 GCA_013400215.1 Cisticola juncidis
TTTTTGAGACAGTGGTGCACATGGCTGTTCCTGAGTCTCCAGACCCACATTTTCTTGTGTTTTCTGTGCATTCAACCCCTCATTAACTTCTTATTTTCTTTTCACACATTTCCTGTTTTTGTGGTTCATAATAGATTTGACACAACGATTCTGTGGGGCATCCCTCATGGCAGCAGGGAGATGTGTAGGTACCTACAGCTCAGGTGCTTTACTGTATGTCCTCAATGGCTTCAGGCTCTGAATCTAAATTCAGAGGATCAGCTTCATCTACTCCTAAGCTCCTCTAAATCTGAGTGATTGTTTGCCTCAGGCCACTCATATCAGGAGAGTGACAAAGGCAGGGCAGGAGAGTTGGACATGAGTTGGGGTGGAAAAGCTCTGGGACACGTGGGATATGCGGACAATGTGGATTGTCACCTGACACTGAAGTGTTCAAAAATACACAATCTGCAGGGACATATCAACTTTAACTTCCTCTCTCTCATTTTCCTCCTGTTGTCCTGCAGCAATAACCTGCCCTGGGGAACTGCTGCCTCTTTAGCCTGTTCAGGGACCTGGCCCAAGCTCTACCACCTGGCCATGGCTGTTTCCTCTCCCCTGTGCTCTAGCTGCTGACGACCTGGCAGCAGCTCCCTGGAGTGATGGGAACCTGACAGAGGGGATGTGAACAGCTCGCTGTTGATTGACAGCCCCCCCCATGGAGTCTGTCAGATTAATTATCTGTACTTCATGAATTCTTGGAGATCCCATCACTGTTTCACAGGGTGCTGTAGAAACAGATCGTGAATTTCCAGCTCCCTTTGCCTGAAATGGCAATCTGTCTCTAAGAGGCAGCAGGTGTAATCAGCTTGTGGACATCAACAAGGAAAGAAAAAGGGGTTTTGAAGAGTTTGGGAAATATACAGACACCACCAAGTGCTGTTTCCCTTTAGCTAATGACATCAGAGATTCCTCAGTGTCCTCTGAAAGTGGTGGTCTCCAGTAGGTGACCACTAGCCTGGGTCTTGTTCCCTATCTGTGTGGGTTTGCTTCAGCAGACAGCATCATGCTGGATGAAGACTCAGAAATTTGGGTTCCAGTGCCTGAACCTGCAGATGTTCACACTGTTGATATAGAAATAAGGCTAAGATTTATTATTATTATTATTATTTCCCAAGCAGCTGTCAAAGCAAATTTGAGAAAAGGAACTTTTAAGTAGTGCTTACATGAGGAATTACTCATGGAAAATTCCTTCTCTGAACTTTTCCAATTTCATTAACAAAGGAATGTTTATAAAGCAAAGCCCTGCACCAGACACTGACATTTCTAAGTTTGAAATTGCTCTTGTAGCAGTTGAAATGAAGTTCATGCATCAGTTTGAGAGCAGGTATAGCATCTATGTGGAACAGGGACCTACTTGTAGCAATCAAGAGAAAAAATATTCTTTGTGAGACAATGGGGCAAGCACTGAGACTATGAGTGAAAGCATCTGAGCCTGGTGAAAATAGTTCCTTGATCAGACTGTTTTCTAAAGCCACCATTACTTAACAAAAATAAATAGTTATTTTTATCTTGAGCAAATATTGGCAATCTCTAAAAGAGAGGTGAATCATAAAATTACAGAATCATGGAATGGTTTGGGCTGGTAGGGATCTTTAAAAGGGAAGGGGTCTTTAAAGATAATTCAGTTCCAAGCCTTCTGCCATAGGCAAGGACATCTTCCACTAGACCAGGCGCCTCCAAGCTCAATCCAACCTCGCCTTGGACACTTCACTTCCAGTTTGGATAGGGCAGTAACAACTTCTCTGGACAACGTGTGCCAGGGCCTTACCACCCTCACTGGGAAGAATTTCTTCCCAGTATCTTAATATTAATCTAACCCTGTCCCCTGACAGTGTTTCCTCTCATAATTTCGCCTTGTATTACCACACCATGCACTTTCCAAAGTCCTTCTCCATCTCCTTGTCTCATGTGGTTTATGGACTGCCAGTGCACATTGATGGATCACATTGAGCTTCTCATCCATCAACACTCCGTAGCTCTTCATCTCGGAGATTCTCTCAACCCATTCTCTGTCTAACCTGTGTTTTTGTTTTGGATTGCCTCAAACCAGGTGCAGAACCTTGCACATGGCCTTGTTGAACTTCATCAGGTTCACACAAGTCCAGCTCTCAGGGCTGCAGAGCACTATGAATGTCATATTGTTTGTCACCAGTAACTATGCAATTTCTGCCTTGAGGCAGAGGTTTGTTATATAGAGAACAGATTTCTGATAGACTTCCTGGCCTATAGTTGCATCCTTATTAAAGCTAGGCTAATGTAATCTTTGTTTTGTTTTCTTGCTTTTCCTATTTCAGCCAATGCCAAAATTCCTTCTCTCCTGATATTCTTCTAAATTATCTTGCTGTAAAAGCCAGCTGGCCTTAAGGACAGTCCTATGTCATGCATGGGCTCATGATCTCTAAGGATGAAGGTTTTCTTTTATAAAGCACCACATGTTACTCCTAGAACAGATCAGTGATTTGAACTTTCATATCAACTTTCACTGAAGGATGATGAGAACATTTTCAAACATAAGGACTCCTGTGCCCATTTTGCTAATGGATCATGGAGACTGAATGGCTCGCTGAGGCCACATGTCGATGGTGTCAAACAAAGAAGCCATTTTTCAGCCTGGAATTTCCAGCTGTTTCTGGTCTCTATTATTTATTAGCTTCTAAAACTCACCTTGCCAAAGCACATTCAAATTTAACAAGAAGTGAAGAACTGGATTACCTCATTTATTGTTAAGAAAATCTTTACTCTGAGGGAGGCCCTGGCACAGGTTGCCCAGAGAAGCTGTGGATCCCTGGAAGTGTCCAAGGCCAGGTTGCATGGGGCTTGGAGCAACCCTGGGACAGTAGAAGGTGTCCATGGCAGGGGGTGAAACAGGATGAGCTTGAAGGCCTCTTCCAAATCTGTGATTCTTTGATTTTATAACTGTGGGCCATTTTGATTGAGATTCAGTGTGGAACACACAATACCTGTGATTTCTAGTAGAAATAGCATAACAGTCATGAGAATAAGAATGTTTGGCAAAGCTTTTGTTCCTAGTATTTGCAGAAAAAGGCAGGAAGGGTTCTCCTAGCATGAAAAGCAGAAAAATAAGCTTCAGGGAAAGAAAATTTCTCAATGTCACCTTCCTAAGAGAGACTTCTGAGACCCCAAATATAGATACCCTGATGCTAATGCTATGCAGAAAGGAAGCTTGGGCTGTGTCACCAAGGTACTCGGCAGTTATGAGGTGTATATTTTAGAATATCATGTGAGGAATTAAGCATGAAGATGCGATTTGATTATACATTTATGCACTTGCTCTTTTTTTTTTTTTTTTTTTNNNTTTTTTCTCTTTGTTTTTTTTTTTTTTTTTTTTTTTTTTTTTAAGCAGACTCTTTGCTGAGCATTTACTTCTTTGAGTTAATGACAATAATTACATGAAAATCCATTTGGGCTTCTCAAGATGCTGAATTTGCAAACTGGCAATACAAATACTTTAATACTCATTTAAATACACTGTAATTGCACTTGATTCTAAGTAGTGGCATTTTAAAAGCTGTGTCATTTGTAAATATTAGATGTTCCCCTCCCCCCCTCACTTTAACATCAATCCTTAGTGTATCTGATTGATGTCAGTCTTGATAAATTATTCTGCTGAAAGAACTGACCATTAAGAATAACATTTTCCATTAAAAATTAATATATTCCCATGCCACAGGTCCTTGTGTAAGTGCAATACAATGGTCTGTACTTTCTGTCTGTCAGCACATCCATGTCTGATTTGTGGTTTACCTAGATCCTACAAAGTCCTGAGAAAATTTCCATTTTGATACCTGTCATTCATTAGTAACATTTATATTACTAATGTGTTACAATATTTGCACACTGGCAAGTGACATCTGCAGTCTGGTTAGCTGTCAGCCAAGCTCACAACATGAAAGAAAAGAAATTACTTTTCCTCCTTATTGAATGAAAGGACAACATTTTTGCTGCCTTTTCCCTCAGCACTCTGTTTTCCGGAGGGATTTCAAATGGCTCTCTGGTGGTTTAGTTTAGGATGGGCACAGCTTTCTGCAGCCCTGGGGAAAACTGGAGCAGTGTCATCAGGCACAATCCCCTCACCTCTGGTCCTGATACACATCTCTCTGCTCAGAAACTCACTGGCTATCATGCCAAAAGTACTTTGAGTTTCTCCCCACACCTTTGTTTTGCCACGATGGACATCCTAGGACCTACTATCCTGTATGCATAAGAAGATGCCCTCCCTTTCAGACTGTATGCAGCCTTGGAAAATTTAATGTGGTTGAGGGTAACATTTTTACATTCTTCTTTTTCTGGCAATATTTTTCTTTCCTTTATATTGCTTTCTGTGTACCTAATTATTGTAAATTTGGAAAACTTTTTGATTCCATATTTTCAAGGAAGACTTTTTTGCTTATGTACACATGGTCTGTGTACATATTTTGTGCAAACTGTTTAAAATATGCATTTCCTTTCTCCTTTGCACTTCAACCTGTTCAGAAAAGTCTAGCTGAATGACGCCTCTCCTATGGAAGTGTCTTCTCTCAAGTGCTAACACTTTGCAAAACTTACTTAATATTAATGTGGTTTTGTTTCAGAAGGCTACCAAAGCTTCTATGAAGTCTCTACTAATTTACTTGATTAGTCTTTACTATTTATTTATTCTTCTCTGCTTTGATTTTTCTAGTTTTGTATTGGATGACAACAACGCAAAACCCCATGAGAATGTGATGCAAAAGACTTCATTTTCCAGGAAACAGGTTTTTCCTTATTTCTGTGAGGCTCTTACGAAATAGAATGAAGACAGCCGCTGAGAAATTAAACATTTTGCAACTTATCTTCTGTGGAAAGAGAAAAGTGAGAGCTACCTATGAGGTATGGCCAAATAAAAGAGAGCTTTGTAATGAACATCGTCTAAAGATAAAAAGTTGATTTTCAGTCAGCCCAAGGATCCTACATTTTCCATTCTATTATATTAATAGATATGGGAGTGAAATATTTTTTTTCTTTCTCCCCTTTTCTTCTCCCTTCTCCTTTCCCTTGTGTTTCCCACACTGGATTTGTTTCTTTCAGGGATCACTAGCCCCTTCAGTTGGATAGTGTCCTGGACTTTCATTCTGACTACATATTTGATGAGTTTGCAGTCAGCCTTGCCCACATGCAGCTGAAGATCCATCAGATATTTTGCTGATAGAAAGTGCACTCTCTGTATTATTACAATCCCCCATAATTTCTTGTTGTGTGAAGCAGCTGAAACCACTCTGGTTGCAAAATTCTGTTTAATATTAAAGAAATCTGTTTCATAATTAAAGTAAGCAAAAATGTGTGTTGTGTGGAAAATTTTGTCCAACAATCTACCAACCTGTGCATGTATTTTAAGTGTTTTTATTGAAGTTCATCTGCCCTAACTCAAGGATCTCTAAAGGAGATCTGAGGATATTACCCAATAACTGAAGAACTGTCCTGGAGGGCAGAAGTATCATTATGGTATGTTTCAAGACATATTCTTAAATCCTGATTTGCATAAGTGCATAACCTTTGTGTATCTGTTGTAAATACAAAAAATATGTGTACACATTCTGTTAAGAGTTATTGTAGTTTTGCACAGAAGCTCATTCCTCTGTGGATGTTTATGCATATGCACCACACACCCAGAAAGTGTCCAAACATTTCTGTGCCCTACATTTCCCATTCTTTCTTCCAACAAGAGAGTTTTCTGAAAGACTGGTTGTATTAGCAAAATGAAACACACTGATGTGACATGCTGATACCCCACATATTGGGAAGAATGAAAGGATCTGCCTTTCAGTGAGAACTCTTTTGATAAACTCACGTGCCTGAATGATTAAACCTAATATCTTTTACAATGTGTAATTTTTTTTCCTTTCTCTCAGTAACTTTAACACAGGAAGGGAGGACAGAGGAAGAGAGAGAAATAAGCTTATATTCTTAACTCACCTAACCCATATTCCATTCCAGAACTATAAGATGTGATAAAGATAGGTAAGCAGATTAATTTAGCAGACTTCCAGACTTCTGATGCAAAAGAGGGAGGCAGAAACATTTTATCATTTCTGACATATGGAACATGTAGTTCTGACTGCAGTATGGAATGGATGATCAAAGTCAGGTTTTCAATAGATCCTAGGAACATTTTTAGCCTTAAAGTCATTAGTAAACTTCAATTTAGGAGCTGAACCCTAAAACCTTAATTTGGACAAAGAACTCCTACTTGGGAGCATAGCAACTCACTCACAGGTCAAAATTTAATATAATTCTTGAACCAGGCAGCTCAATGTCTTGGAGAAAATGACTAAAAAATACTTGGAAAATACCTTCAAGGTATGAGGATGAAATTGAGAGCTAAGCACAGGGAAAATAAGAACTAAGTCTTTCAAAGAAAATTGAAGCTTTGGAGAGCCTTCAACTATTTTGATTTATATTTAAACATTTTAGAGATTGCAGCTTTGATTAGCTGAGACCCTCTCCAGTTCCCCTTCAGCTCTGATTTATGGGCAGGCTGAATCTCAGTAAAATGAAAGCTAAATGAGGTGTTCTTTAAAATTACTTTTGAACACTTAAAGAAGGTAAGGAAGAGGGCAACTTGGTTGGTGCTGACATGAAGGGGAATGGGATATGAGGGTCAGTGTTTTTAGCAGCTGAAGCATTTTGAATACTGGAGAGGGAGAAGGAGCAGAAAGAACAGGATGTCAGGGTGTTTCTAATTTTTACATGTGGTAGCAGTTATATATACATCACTTTTGACTGGGAGATGCATGAAACTAGACTTGTTAGCAAAAACAAGGCTGTTTGTGCATATGTAAGATGGAATTTGGTGGGGTTTTTTTAAAATTTTTTTTTAAGATTTTTTTTTCTCAGTTTATTCATGAAATGGCTTTCTCATTTTAGTGTTTACAGAGGACTGTTTCAGACTATCTAAGGTTATTCTGATAGGAATTTTGTAGCTCCCAGGAAGCAGCTAGACACCTCAAGGTGAAACTGCAGGGATAGTTCATGGGGAATGACCCCACTGGCTCAGGACAGAATCACAGAATGGCTCGGGTTAGAAGGAACCTTAAGGATAATCTTGTTCCAAGCTCTCTGCCATGGGCAGGGACAACTTCCACTATCCCAGGCTGCTCTATGCTGTGTCCTATCTGGTCTTGGACAATCCCAAGAATGGGGCAGCCACAGCTGCTCTGGGAAACCTGTGCCAGGGCTTCATTACCCTCACAGCCAGGAATTCCTTCCCAATATTCCGTCTAGCTCTGCCCTCTGGCAGTGGGAAGCCATTTCCTGTTTTCTGTCCCTCCATGCCTTGTGCTTAGTCCCTTTCCAGCTCTCCTGGAGCCCCTTAAGATATCCTTTACTTCAGACTGAACAACTTGAACTCTCTCAACCTGTCTTCCTAAGAGAGGTGCTCCAGCCCTCTGAAAATTTTTGAGGCAACCATCCTGGACTAGCATCCTTTAAATATGATGGATAGATAAAGTTCTGTACACGATCATGGTCTTCCCAGTACTCCCAAGTTTTTCCTTTTTGCATTGTCATTCTATCTAATAGAGAAGAAAAACACTAATTAACACTGACATTACCAGAAGCCAGCCAGAAATGGCTAATAGTGTCCCTTAAGGCAGTATTCAGGTCTATAAATGTTTTCAGCTCTGCTCTCTTCACAGATGCTGGCGTAGGAACTGTCTCTGCTCAAGGATGTGCACTATGTGACAGTGGCACACAAGGGGTCAGAGTCCCACCCCACCAAGCTGCTGCAGTTGTCTCATCCCTGCAAGAAAAATGTCAGGTGCAGAGGAAATTGCACATGACAATTGTTTGAAAACATCTCTCTTAAATGAAGTAAGGAATGTGTCATAAGCAGATGATCCCTGTGAGAGTGGTAGCTGCCAAAATCGTGAGTTAGGCCATGATGTTTGCAGAAGATTTTAATATTTTGCAGCTGGAATATGCATATAACGACATATTCCCACCCCACATTCTTGCTGAGTTTGAAGGCATGGATACAAATTATTACTGACTGGATCAAAAACTTCCTTGCAGATACTGTAGATTTGTTTCTTGACAGCCTTTATCGCGGCAAGATGAACTGTTGGGGTATTATGAGTGCAAAAGATTGAGCCTGACTGTGGGGGAATGTTTAAGTTTTCCTAGTTAGTTTAAACAGCCGTAGGGCATCTTGGATTGGGTTCAGCTTCATAGCTTGGACACAGATCTCAGTTATCCTCTATTCTTGGCACTGGTCTTTGCTTGCCTGACAGCCTAGTGATGGGAATCCAGGATCTTCGACTACATAAATCTGTTCCTACATAGGTGTCACCTCATTCTGCAGTTGCGTGCTCAGCATTCAAGCATTTCCCTTGGTCGTTTCTCACTGACAACTGTTTCTTCCCAGCGAGGAGCAGATGAGCCATAGCAAGCCATTATCACTCCTCTAAGATGATGTCGAGTCAGCCTCGACATCAGTCCTGAAAATAACTGTGGTCTTGTGCAATCAGTGGCTTGGATCGTTTCCTGTTTGCCCGAATATTGTCCCAGCAAGGCAGCCTCACCCTTATCAACACAAATAGCTCACATGCATCCTCTGTGACATGCACATGAGTGAGTAGAGAGGAGTCTTCTAGTGATATCTCTTGAAATCCTTGTAAGGTTTTTACGCCAGACACATATAAAAATTTTGATGTGGCTGTTTGCAGCCAGTTTGAGAGAACCTCTGTGGGCTGAGGTGCATACTTATTATTTTCGTAACTACTGGCATCAAGTAATAACTTAAATGGTGTTGCTTCTGGAATTAGCCAGATCCCACAGCTTTTCATCTTTATTCTTGAGACATTTGGCTTCTCCTGTCTCCCTAATCATTTTCTCATGTGTTAAGTCAGGGTTGAGCCTTTCTGACGCAAAACATTCTTTCATGCACAAGCCATAAAGTTTCATCATGCTTCCACACAGAGAAACGACAGCTTCTTAGGAGATTTGCATTGGGACTGGAACTTCAGTGGAGAAGTTCCCCCTCTCCACAACTCCTGGGAGACAGCAAAGGCCCTAAGAAGGTCACCAGAGCTTCTCACCTGCCCGAATAAGAACCATGGCTGAACCAAAGAAGGAGTAGAGGAGAAAGATCTGCAGGCATGCATTATCCACTCACAGCAGATGAGGCTGCTAATCCTGCTGCCTCAGTGGCTGGTGCCATTGGTGTTTCCCTTGTAAAAACCTCAGTATTGGGGATATCTTGTGGCAAATCCCAAAGTGGGTGCTGCCAATTCCAGGGAGAACACTGAAAGTGATGATGGGGCTGCCTGCAAATGGCAACACACAGACACCCTCATGATGATGTTCCCTGTCTGCCACCCACTATCATGCATGGAGACTAAACAGATGTCTTACTTCCTCCCAAAGCTGGACTGCTTATTTCTTTGCAAAGACAGAATAAGCAATAAAAGGATTGCAAAGATGGACAGGATGGACACTATCAGTCTGTGGCTGGAGAGTATGACTTGGGGGTATTTTATGGCTTAAGTTGGCATGCCATGAGCACTCCTGCTGGATAAATGGGAATAAAGTAATCCCAAAGAAAGGCTCTGAAGCAGTTCACAGGTTTAAGGAGAATTTGTGCATGTCTTTGTCGCCCAAGTCCACAACTAATCTTGTTTATCTACACTCATTCTCACTTAGCTAACACCTATTCAGAAAGAATTTGGCAATGTTTAAAACCATCTCTGTTCAGCAATGCACAGAAGCAAGTGTTCAATATAAAATATGTACTGAAATTCTTCTCCCAGGAGGCTGTTTACCAGCCTGACCTCCATATCCAAATTTAGCCAAAACTGAACTGATGACAGGGGCTTTGGCCCACGGACATTGCTCAAAGTGGTATCACAGTTTGAAAGCATATGACAAATGCAATTTAAACAAAGGGGCTGAATCTTTGATGTAGGTGCAAAATCACCACCCTTCTTCAACTGTGGAAACTACCAGTACTGGAGCTTTACTAGTCAGGACTTCTGACTAGTTTTATGCAGGAAAAAACCAGAGTGATTTCAAAGGATTGCATTCACACTGATTTACCATAATGGAGGCTGTTAAACTGAATAAAAAGAGATATCTCATATCTGATCCCATATGCAATTTCAGATATATATTGTCTGAAGCTGGAATGCCTGGATGTGTGGAACAAAGCTGGTCTTGCAGCTTGTCACTCCCTGGGTAGCGAGGGACAAAGTGAGTACATGAAATGGATATATGCAGGCACAAAATCTGAATGCTTAGTTTTGCAAAGGTACTAAAGTTTAATCAATGTAAATTGCTGTGGGAATTCCAAGCCTAAAAGAACTGAAAATTGATTCCCACTTACTTTGGAAATATTCTGGTGAATTGACAGTTATTTTTGAACAGCTCCATGCCTACTGAAGTCCAAGGAAATCTTGCCACTGATTTCAGAGTGAGCAGAATACTGCTGAGTAATTCTAGAAGACCACCTGTTGAGGTTTGTTCTTTGCTTGCTGTATGGTTTGCTCCTAGGTCCCTCTTCCCTGATGGATTTGCCTGAGCTTGTACCACCCCTTACATATCAATCTTCCCTTACCACTCCTCCCCTCCTAGAAGTTTCCTTGTCAAACCTCTGATCCCCTGTCAGTTAATCAGCTGCTCCTTTACTCCTTCTACAAGGCTCAAGGAGAGTTTTTATAGGCTGGGGGTTGATGACCCCTCCCACATTCCTCTTATTTGGTATTCCCCTTGCATTGTGTCCACTCCCTTGTTTCATCCTATCAGCAGATGGACTGTCCCCTCCCCTGTAACCTGCCCCAATAAAAGGGGTCTGTCAGCTCCAGTTTGGGGCTCTTCAGAGTTTGTATCCCTATAGTCTAAGAGCTCCCTGGAGCTTCAATAAAGACTTGGACTTTACATCTCCGAAGAGTCCTCTCTTTCCCTTGGCCTCCTTTGGACAAAGCCTTCTGCGACACGGGGTAACACCCGTAGCCGCCCCTCGGTACCCCAGGGCACTGAGGAGTGTCCCCAGCCAGCCCCTGGCTCTGGAGATACCCAGGGTCACATACCAAGGCTAAAGGAAGGNTATGTAAATATGGATGGCTATGTTTTGATACATAGACTTACTGTTCAGCCCTGAGTTGGAGGAACAAGCAATACATTCCTCCACCAATGACCATCTCATCTTCATGAAACATCTACAAAATGCCCCAAAATTCACAGTTTGGGCACTAGCCACATCTCCCAGGTGTGCTTTAAATTATGTGGTAAGTCAAAACTCTGATACGATGGCCTGGGTCATGATGTCATTGTTACTTTGCAATTATAACAATAAAATAGCAACAGCTAACCGTTATCCAAAGGCTGCACTAAGAATAGGTTGACTGAAATGTAATGACTATGCATCGTCATTAGAGAGCTGCTGAGTCTCAGAGAATCTCTTCTAATGAACAATTGGATAATCAGCAGCAAACAATGACTTTTTCAATTGAATCTAAAAGATGAACTCATTGATACTATTGGATTACGAGGAGCTTGTGTATTGATGTTCAATCATTTTAATGGATGTGCTTTCCCTATTGTAGAAGATTACAGTAAAAGTGCTGTGAATAGTAATTTCCTAATAATAATTCTAATGATGCTAATAATACCATAATTTATTCTAATATATACCATTATTTAATCTAATTTAAATAGATAGGAAAAAAAAGACCTACTTAGAACCACTCATCTTTTGTTGGTGGAAATACTCCCAAATGTAAGAATTACATTTCTTTCCAAGTCCTTTGGCATGCAGAAATCAAAGCCACTCACCACTTGTAAACCAGGCAGGAGTCCCAAATCTGTAAAATCTTTAGGGAAGCACTAATGTATTGTGTTTAATAGGGACGAATTTAAGCATCGGCTCACAAACTTTGCTGAACTGAGCTTTCTCAGGCTTTTGGGCAGAGACTCAGTCCTAAATGAGATTAATTTTGCCTCCATGTTGGCAAAATCATTTTCTATATTATCACCTGAGTCAATTTAGTTTGTAATGAAGGCTCAGAAAGTGATTGCATGCATTAACAGAGAAGAAGAGAGTGTAGATGAAGGCACATGGCAAAGACACAGCTGAAATCAACTGTCTGGTACACCAAACTCTCAACATATAGTAAAGTTTCTTGACTGCACATGTATTTCAATAAGCCATATCAGAAAGAAATCCTCTGAGAGCATGTCACACATGCATGGGCTTGCCTAAACAGTGTTCACAATAAATTCCATCATCAAATATTTTCGTTTGGGTCCAGCCTGAAGTTGCAATACTTTTGCTACGTGTATAAACACTGAAAATTTGACAGAGGTAATCCTGTAATGGAAGAATTAAAAGCAATTATTTTTTTGCTACTAGCCCTGTTTGATCTCTGTGTTATACACATGGTTTGGTATTTCAGTCATATATTCCTTTTTGCAAACGAAGTCAGGTTTTCTGTGTTTTGCAGAGCTGACGTGTCCCTGGGAATAAGGACTGGATTCTCTTGTGGCTAACACTTCACTCTAAAAGAGAGAACTTCTGGTTTCAAAAATTTTATTGGTGGCAATGAGTGAGACAGGAGAAAAAAACCTGAATTCTGGACTATTTGTGAGGTTGACAGCCAGGCTAAAAATACCTTTGCTGCTCAGCAACACAGTTGAATGGTCAAATAAACAAGGTAGTTGTCATTTTTTTCTGAAAAAGTCTCTTTTCAGAATCAAAAAGTAAGTTCAAAGCAAACAAGTTTTGCAAGGGAGGGTAAAATGCCATGTTTGCTGAAAAATTCACTGTTGCTGGCAGTGATATCTTGCACGTGACACCACAAGTGGACTCAGTGGTGATCACTGTACGTGGATAAAAATGGGACTGGGTGATTATAGGAAGAGAAGTGAGGAATGGTGCTGAGATCCTGAAATGACTCAGGGCACCCCCCCTTTTCTTTCCTATCTGAGTTCCTAATGGTTCACCAAGAGGCAGGTTAAAGAGTGTTAATTCCAGAAGGACCTGGAACTTGGAGAGCTTGTACATTATCAGTTTCCAGGCTGGGGGCATTTAGTAGGCAGGGTGAGATTTGGCTGTGTCCCTCAACACTGAAGGAGATGAAATTCTAAGTATTCCCAGCTGGAAACCTTCTATAGTGGGAAAGGAAGGAGGAACACTACCCTTTTCCCATAAAGAAACTCTTTTTCAACCAAGTAATTTTGGAAATAGGCAGGTGCATTATAAATCCCCACAATGCTGCTTCTCGGGACAATAGCACAGAATACTCAATTTTCTCACAGAAAGTCAGCAGCTTTTTGTTACTCTCAGTGTTTCAAACCAAGCACCTGCCTGCCCACCAGCCTCAGCATCAAATAAGAAACTTACCCATGTGCAGGAGAGGACTGCAGTGCAGTTTAGATGGCTGTGCTCAGGTAAACCCTGTTCATCTCTCCTAAAAGGTGGCCTGCAAGTAACTGTGGGCAACTCCAAACTTGCTCTGACTTGTGCTGCCTGTTTGTGATGTCAGTGCCCAAGAGGATTGCAGAGTGTGAGGGTGCCTTGGGCCATGCCTCGAGTGTATGGAGCGTGGTGGTGATGGGACCTGTCACTGCAGAGTCCCCCTGTGAGCATGTCCCTCCCAGGAGGGTTTAAACAGAACATGGGATGATTGTACTGCTCAGTTTATCCCTGGGAGCACTGGGATTCAGGTATTCCCAAGTGTCTTTGCTCCTGCAGGGTGTAGTGGAGAGGAATGTGCTCCTCTGGGATGCCCTTGTTTCAGAGTGATCCCAGGGAGACAGACCGACAGAGTGTTAAAAATAAAATTAAAGGAAGACTGAAAATGACAGAAAAGTTGAAGACAGGACTTTCAGAGAGCACAGTTTGTCAGGAAGACAGCTGCTTTTTATAGCATGCCTGGCATGGCTGATGGCAGAGACATTTGACATTTTGCTCTGATTGAGTGGCAGGTGGGGAGAAGGCAGCAGAGATACTGTAAGCAAATCACTTGGGAAGTGGAATTAGGAAGGGGCAGGATTTGGGGAAAGTTGTGCAGCTTTGGCTGGACTCCTTGGCTGATTCATAGTGCTTGACGGGCTGGATCCAAAGTCCCCTCACATCACTCTTCCATCCCTTCATGGAATGAAAAAAAAAGAAACTCAAAGCTCCAGGAAAATGGGTTTCCTTCTACAAGGGTCTGCTTTGCCCAGGCTGTCAGAACTGCCTGTGTCCAGCTCTCCTTCTGCAATGAGGCAGAGAAGGACTTGGTCCTTAGGGGTGACAGATGCAAGGACAAGGGTGAAAGAACTCCAAAGGGGCAGTAGTAATTTCTGTGGTCCCCACATTTTCTTCTGAACTGCCATTAGTGAGAAAATGGGGTGATATATCAGGGGAATCATACCTGTGGCTGTCATTCTTTCTCCTTGGTTTAGGAGAACCCAGCCCTGGCTCAAGAGTTTGGAAATTTGTTGAAATGGAAATGGGCCTTAAGGCCCATTCTATCCATTTGCAAAATGTGGGTACCAGCAGGGAGCTTCCTCCCAGTTCCCGAGGTGGTTTTGGAATTGCAGAGGGCTGGGCATTATTCCTGTCACTAGGAGAGACTCAGCCCCTGCAGGACAGCTTTTATTTGTGACACTGAATGAGCCCACGGCTTTTGACTGCTACCCCTGAGCTGTTTATACACCACACTAGATCTCTGCCAAGCACTTAGAACAGGACGATACACGATGTTTTTCTTTATGTTTGGATACTTTCACTGTGTTTCCCAACCAGCTCTGATCTGTGACTCATAAGAAATAATGCTGGTCACTGTGAATAGAGAACCCCCACAAAAAACTGGGAGTAAGTCTCTTATCAGTTAATGCTTATCACATGGACCTACTGATATATTTGTTCCAGACTTCCCTAAGCTCCATAATTTAATTTATTGTATTTATGAGGTCTTCCTTATCTCCAAATATATTTTCCTCTTATTTATTGTTCAGGAGACATTTGGCAGAAGTAGTTAAGTACCTCAGTAATTTACAGTCATCATTAATTTCATGACTGTCAATTTATTAGTGTTTACACCTTCTGTACAAGCAGGCAAAGTAAATACAGTAAATGAATTTATCCCCAAACATTTGTCAGGCTCTATTTGTTAGTGTGAGTCTTTCTGTGTCAGTGCAAGGATAAACTATGGGACAGGAGAGGACAGGGTGAGTACACATGAGATAATTATCTAGGATCAAAGACATGAGGGATTCCATCAGGCAAACCTTTTTTAACCTGTGTGTGCCTGAAGATCTTTGTCTGTAAGATAATCATAGAGAATACAAATTGCCCTGAATATTGGCTTTGGAAAAGAGAGGGATTTGAGAAAAGAAATATTATTTGCTCAAGTATTTTCTTTTAAATAGGAAAAAATAAATTGTACCTTTTTTTTTTTAACGGAAAGATTTTGAACTGTGGACCAGACCCAAAATGGCTGAGGAGCAATTTTGTTTCAAACTCTGTTTGACTAAGGTGCTATGGCATTTCATGCAAGCTGTGATTTGAATATTCATCATCTCCCATAGGCAAAACTTCTCCCACCAGGTTTGTGGCATAGCTGCTTTTTCTTTTTCTCATCCATCTCAAATTCAAAGTGTTGAAAAAGTCCTACTGCAGGCCAGCTGTCTGGAGGCTTATGTGTAATTGTACTCCTGCTTCCAGCAGAGAGAAATCTGTGTAGTGCTAGGAATGATGTGTTGATGTTGAGTTTATACCTTGTCACAGGCTCAGTATGTATCTACTGGAAAATGCATCTACTTTCCTTATGCTTTTCTTTCCTTCTGAGAAGTGGGAAAAATAACTCTGGGCAGAAATTTCTTTCTGAATAATTTTTGGGGGTGGAGGTAGAGAGGCAGGATTTCAGTATTATTATGATTTTCCACCTAACATCTCATTTTAAATGAATTCAGCCCCCAAAATATTTTTAATATTGTGCTTCAGGGAGATTGGAGTTTACTGCTAAACCTTCTGTAATGTATCATGATTTCTCTTATTATTGAAGGCAAATTGAACATTTGGGAAATCTCAGACAGCGAAGTGTTATGGGAGGTGTAGTCTTGCTGGTCAGTCCAGCTTTCAGGTGAGAATAGGATGGCAGGCAGCAAAATACACCCTTGAGACCTTCATGACAGTCCTCCTTTAGTAAAAGATATTTGACTTTTAGTAGTGCTTCTAGCATAAAATAAATATTTAAAAGCTGTGTTTGGGAAAGAAACTAGTGTTAATTAAGAATTATACTTCATGAAAGCATCAGTTTTCTTATTATTGAATTAAAGTTGGTAAAGCCCTCTAAAATGTCTCTTAGTCCAGCACCACCACTTTATTTACCACTAACCCCTGTCCCCAAGTGCCTCATTCAGATAGCTTTTAAATGCCTCCAAGGATGGGGACTGACCCACAAGGCCTCTACCAGGGCTAGAAAGCCCTTTCTGTGAAGAATTTTTTTCCCTAATATTTGATATAGTCTTGCCCTGATGCAACTGGAGACCATCTCCTTCATCCTGCCCTTGTTTCCTGGGAGCAGAGCCCGACACCCCTGTCTGTCCCTTCCTATCAGGAAGTTGTGCAGAGCCAGAAGGTTCCCCTGAGCCTCCTTTGCTCCAGGCTCAGCCCCTGTCCCAGCTCCCTCAGCTGCTCCTGGGGCTCCAGCCCCTTCCCCAGCTCTGTTCCCTGCCCTGGCCACACTAGTGCAAAGGTAGTTGTAGAGGAAATACACTTGACATTACTACCTTGCTTACCATTTTCTGCTTTTTTTTTGTATTTTGAATCCTGCAAGGACTTTGGTTTTTATTTGGGCATCTATTGTCTTACTAATGTCTTACTTTCACAAATGTTAAAACTACTGCTAATAATATTAGAAATAGTGCTCCTTTGTCTGAGATGTACCTGAGAGCAGACTTCATCCACAACAGGCAGACCACGAATAGACATTTTAGTTGTTCTCCCTCATGGGTCCCTCGGAGCTGCTGAAAAGGATGAGAATGCCCTGTGCATGCAACATGAGGGAAGCCAGATGGGTGATAATGAGGCAGAGATGCCCAGGACAATAGATAGCTTCAGGAACATTGCAAAGCCCTCAAAGCGTTTCCTGAGATCCTCCAGTTTCTAACAAAAATTATTGGCTTGCTGCAGGAATTACTGGGTGAAAACCTGTACTTGCTGTGATGTTAATGTAGGGACAGATGCTCCCAAGGGTTCTTTACAACTAAAGAATCCAAAATCCACTTAATACAGCTGTGCTTAGCGCAATGTTTACTCATAATAAAACATCATTAGAGAGACCTAGCCTTGCATTAGTGTTGGCTTTGTTCTGATGAAATCTGGCTGTACAAAGAGTATTCGGAGAGCCGCTCTGGCAGAAACACCCACTGCTGAGTGCTGCCAAAACGTGCTCTGCTTTACAGGCAACGTCCTGCCCACGCCTGGGGAGCACTGAGGTGATGAATAAATTCACGACTTGCTGGAGAAACAGCTTATACTTTTTCTTTTTGCTCCACTGTGCAGAAAAGCCAGCTGGAGGCTGCAGCCAGTGAAGAAATCTGGGGTCATTCCTTACTCTGGGCAGCATGTCAGCCGTGGTGTGAGCGTGTGAGAGAGGTAACAGAGCATCCTGCGTGGTGACCCATCTGGTCTGCTCCTGTGCAGGTAGCAGGGTTAGTTCAAGACAGTAGAAATCCACTGTTCCCACGTCAGTTGTTCTGGCCCTGCTAGCCTTCACTGTTTTTGCCTCAAAGCTTTTGTTGTTTTAGTTGTTTTTTTTCATCACTCAAGGAAAAGAAAAAAAAAGAAACCCTCTTAGCTTTGGCAACATCCTGTCTCATTATGGTCTTTTATGTTGGTAGAAGTCTGTTTAAATTTGTGTCAACTACTTGTGTAGTTTAGCTTAGACCTGTTAAAAATAATTAATATTCAAAATGTAGAAATGCTCACATAGTACATAACTCGCCGTGGGAACTAATGAAACTCAGTGATTTGGGTCCTCTGAGGAAAAAAAGGGAGGAGCCTGAAGTACCCACATGCATAATTTAAAGATTTTTTGTTTAACCTGAATGGATCAAGATAAATGTTGCAAATTGTGCATCTTAGACTCCAACAAAAGTATGCATCTACCTGCAGGACAGAAAGCAGAAGCTATTTAGCATAATCAATAACTAAATATGGGAAAGGAGGAAGGCAGAGAATGTTTATGCCAGATTTCAGCAGG
>VXBR01001468.1:280958-310627 GCA_013400215.1 Cisticola juncidis
GAAGTAGTTAAGTACCTCAGTAATTTACAGTCATCATTAATTTCATGACTGTCAATTTATTAGTGTTTACACCTTCTGTACAAGCAGGCAAAGTAAATACAGTAAATGAATTTATCCCCAAACATTTGTCAGGCTCTATTTGTTAGTGTGAGTCTTTCTGTGTCAGTGCAAGGATAAACTATGGGACAGGAGAGGACAGGGTGAGTACACATGAGATAATTATCTAGGATCAAAGACATGAGGGATTCCATCAGGCAAACCTTTTTTAACCTGTGTGTGCCTGAAGATCTTTGTCTGTAAGATAATCATAGAGAATACAAATTGCCCTGAATATTGGCTTTGGAAAAGAGAGGGATTTGAGAAAAGAAATATTATTTGCTCAAGTATTTTCTTTTAAATAGGAAAAAATAAATTGTACCTTTTTTTTTTTAACGGAAAGATTTTGAACTGTGGACCAGACCCAAAATGGCTGAGGAGCAATTTTGTTTCAAACTCTGTTTGACTAAGGTGCTATGGCATTTCATGCAAGCTGTGATTTGAATATTCATCATCTCCCATAGGCAAAACTTCTCCCACCAGGTTTGTGGCATAGCTGCTTTTTCTTTTTCTCATCCATCTCAAATTCAAAGTGTTGAAAAAGTCCTACTGCAGGCCAGCTGTCTGGAGGCTTATGTGTAATTGTACTCCTGCTTCCAGCAGAGAGAAATCTGTGTAGTGCTAGGAATGATGTGTTGATGTTGAGTTTATACCTTGTCACAGGCTCAGTATGTATCTACTGGAAAATGCATCTACTTTCCTTATGCTTTTCTTTCCTTCTGAGAAGTGGGAAAAATAACTCTGGGCAGAAATTTCTTTCTGAATAATTTTTGGGGGTGGAGGTAGAGAGGCAGGATTTCAGTATTATTATGATTTTCCACCTAACATCTCATTTTAAATGAATTCAGCCCCCAAAATATTTTTAATATTGTGCTTCAGGGAGATTGGAGTTTACTGCTAAACCTTCTGTAATGTATCATGATTTCTCTTATTATTGAAGGCAAATTGAACATTTGGGAAATCTCAGACAGCGAAGTGTTATGGGAGGTGTAGTCTTGCTGGTCAGTCCAGCTTTCAGGTGAGAATAGGATGGCAGGCAGCAAAATACACCCTTGAGACCTTCATGACAGTCCTCCTTTAGTAAAAGATATTTGACTTTTAGTAGTGCTTCTAGCATAAAATAAATATTTAAAAGCTGTGTTTGGGAAAGAAACTAGTGTTAATTAAGAATTATACTTCATGAAAGCATCAGTTTTCTTATTATTGAATTAAAGTTGGTAAAGCCCTCTAAAATGTCTCTTAGTCCAGCACCACCACTTTATTTACCACTAACCCCTGTCCCCAAGTGCCTCATTCAGATAGCTTTTAAATGCCTCCAAGGATGGGGACTGACCCACAAGGCCTCTACCAGGGCTAGAAAGCCCTTTCTGTGAAGAATTTTTTTCCCTAATATTTGATATAGTCTTGCCCTGATGCAACTGGAGACCATCTCCTTCATCCTGCCCTTGTTTCCTGGGAGCAGAGCCCGACACCCCTGTCTGTCCCTTCCTATCAGGAAGTTGTGCAGAGCCAGAAGGTTCCCCTGAGCCTCCTTTGCTCCAGGCTCAGCCCCTGTCCCAGCTCCCTCAGCTGCTCCTGGGGCTCCAGCCCCTTCCCCAGCTCTGTTCCCTGCCCTGGCCACACTAGTGCAAAGGTAGTTGTAGAGGAAATACACTTGACATTACTACCTTGCTTACCATTTTCTGCTTTTTTTTTGTATTTTGAATCCTGCAAGGACTTTGGTTTTTATTTGGGCATCTATTGTCTTACTAATGTCTTACTTTCACAAATGTTAAAACTACTGCTAATAATATTAGAAATAGTGCTCCTTTGTCTGAGATGTACCTGAGAGCAGACTTCATCCACAACAGGCAGACCACGAACAGACATTTTAGTTGTTCTCCCTCATGGGTCCCTCGGAGCTGCTGAAAAGGATGAGAATGCCCTGTGCATGCAACATGAGGGAAGCCAGATGGGTGATAATGAGGCAGAGATGCCCAGGACAATAGATAGCTTCAGGAACATTGCAAAGCCCTCAAAGCGTTTCCTGAGATCCTCCAGTTTCTAACAAAAATTATTGGCTTGCTGCAGGAATTACTGGGTGAAAACCTGTACTTGCTGTGATGTTAATGTAGGGACAGATGCTCCCAAGGGTTCTTTACAACTAAAGAATCCAAAATCCACTTAATACAGCTGTGCTTAGCGCAATGTTTACTCATAATAAAACATCATTAGAGAGACCTAGCCTTGCATTAGTGTTGGCTTTGTTCTGATGAAATCTGGCTGTACAAAGAGTATTCGGAGAGCCGCTCTGGCAGAAACACCCACTGCTGAGTGCTGCCAAAACGTGCTCTGCTTTACAGGCAACGTCCTGCCCACGCCTGGGGAGCACTGAGGTGATGAATAAATTCACGACTTGCTGGAGAAACAGCTTATACTTTTTCTTTTTGCTCCACTGTGCAGAAAAGCCAGCTGGAGGCTGCAGCCAGTGAAGAAATCTGGGGTCATTCCTTACTCTGGGCAGCATGTCAGCCGTGGTGTGAGCGTGTGAGAGAGGTAACAGAGCATCCTGCGTGGTGACCCATCTGGTCTGCTCCTGTGCAGGTAGCAGGGTTAGTTCAAGACAGTAGAAATCCACTGTTCCCACGTCAGCTGTTCTGGCCCTGCTAGCCTTCACTGTTTTTGCCTCAAAGCTTTTGTTGTTTTAGTTGTTTTTTTTCATCACTCAAGGAAAAGAAAAAAAAAGAAACCCTCTTAGCTTTAGCAACATCCTGTCTCATTATGGTCTTTTATGTTGGTAGAAGTCTGTTTAAATTTGTGTCAACTACTTGTGTAGTTTAGCTTAGACCTGTTAAAAATAATTAATATTCAAAATGTAGAAATGCTCACATAGTACATAACTCGCCGTGGGAACTAATGAAACTCAGTGATTTGGGTCCTCTGAGGAAAAAAAGGGAGGAGCCTGAAGTACCCACATGCATAATTTAAAGATTTTTTGTTTAACCTGAATGGATCAAGATAAATGTTGCAAATTGTGCATCTTAGACTCCAACAAAAGTATGCATCTACCTGCAGGACAGAAAGCAGAAGCTATTTAGCATAATCAATAACTAAATATGGGAAAGGAGGAAGGCAGAGAATGTTTATGCCAGATTTCAGCAGGTGGGATGGTTTCTTGCATGTGAAACTGTGGGAAGAGTGTGCTGCTCTGAGATCTGTGTCAAAGTAGTCAGAAAAGAATCACTGAGGTGGAAAAGACTTCCAAAATCTTCAAGTCCAGCCTTTCACTGATTCCCACCTTGTAAACTACACCACAGCACTGAGTGCTACCTCCAGTCAGTTCTTGAACACCTCCAGGGGTGGTGACTCCGCCACCTCCATGCGCAACCCCTTCCAATGCCTGACAACCCTTTCAGTGAAGAAATTCTTCCTTCTGTCCAACCGGGACCACCCCTGGTGTACCTAGAGGCTGTTTCCTTCCGACTTTAATTGCCTGTGAGAAGAGGCTGATTATATCTTTATCCCAAAGCATGCACGGGGAAGGATTAAAATCTGAGTTTTAACTGCATAAAGGAGAAAAACAGATCACTTTTTTTAGGGAGGAGTGAAAGAGAAAGTTTTTATAGTTGCATAACCCACAATTAAAAATTGAAGCAACTTTTAAAAGATTTTGGAATACTTTAAGTGTGTCTTAATTAATGTGTGTTCTGCTCTGCACGCTTTGTATTTTATTTGGTCAGTTTTTGGAGGCGCTGAGGGGCAGCAGCATCCATTGCTTTGAGCTTGAGCTGAGAATACCAATATTGGGAAAACACAAGGACGAAGTGTGGCTGAACTGTGGGCATTTCCATACTAGGGTTCTTGAGTATGTTCACTAACAGATACCTGTACCAGGTCACAGAGTGACCATCGTCAGCTCACTGCCATCCTGAAGTGGCCACAAATGTGGCCAAGATCACAGGGATGTAGTAATAAAAGCTACTCACTTTACTTGAGGACATTGTTCAGAGGAAGAAGAGAGCTAGACCCTGCATGTGGTTCAGCCACTGTCATCGCAAGGAACCTATTAAGATTAACGTCTTAAAGATAATGCTGGTATTTCTTGGGTTGCCTCCATTTTGGTCTCAGACTTTTCTTGGTAAACCTCTCTTCATATCTCACATCAACTGGTGTTTTCCTGTCCACAAGACATAGTGAGATTACGTGTTAGAGATAATATCACCTAACATCCTCCAGCCGGTATCCTCACCATTAAATCTTACATGGCTAATGTTAGATATTTTATTTAATGAAGAACTTCCCTTCTTCCCTGCCCATGGATGATATTTCTTCCTTCCATGAAGAACGATGGCAAATATTTCTGACAACAATTAATTTTCCATTAATTATTTTCTGTTTCTGTACAGTATGTTCTTTTTATTCTAGCTTTCTTACAAATTTGGCATTGAGACCCCTTCACCCTTTCCATTGATTCAAGTACAGAGTTCCATTCTTCATTAAGGCTATTTTAAAATCTGCAAAGAACTGTTTTCCAGATGTGGATATGCACAGACAGTAATTGCACTTCATGATCACTTCCAGCTGCCCTAGATGCTTGCCAACAAATTCCCATAAGGAGTGCATGTTTTGTGCTGCAGATCAGGGAGAACATTGTAAAATGATAATGTGTTGCACACTGTGGTACCTACAAGAGTTATGGACTTTATAACTGAACTAATTGGAATTAGGCTTTACTGTAAGGTCAAGAAAGTTGCAAAGAAATGCAATCTTAGTAAATTAATCTGTGCCTTTTTTTTTTTAATACTATTGAGCACCTGTTTGATAATTTTTTTTTTGGTGGATTATATAGTTTAATACTCTGTGGATGCCTTAGAAACTTGCATAACATGGATACGGCTGTCTTGTATTTTGAACTTGGACATGTAATTAGATACCACAAATTCTTGTACCAAATAAAACTTTTGCGTCCTGGAACTGTTCTGATATGACTAGAACTTACAGCTATGGATCACATGTTCTGCTGGTGTTAATAGCCTCAGTTTCATTGATACCAGTAGAGATATGTACACACTGCTAGAACTGAACTCAGTACTGTATTTTTGTTATTTCAACAATTTCATTTTTAAATAGGTGTTTATATAGCCTCCATAGCAGTTTTCTCCCTTTTCCTTGTACAGCCTTATGATTCTTGGCTGAGACACAGTTTAATGAAAGAAGACCAGCAGAAGACATCACTTAAAACCTCAGAGTGAATAATAACATCCTAACCAGCAGAGCAAGTGCTTAAGCAGTCTTAAAAAAAGAAGTCTAGTGGATGGTGTTCCTGCCCATGGCAGGTTGGAATAGGATGGTCTTTAAGGTTCTTTCCAATCCAAACCATTCTCGAGTTTTATTAACGCAAATAGTAATTCTTCAGCCAATGATCTTCAATTATTTCTACCTAACTTCTTAATTTTTTTTTTTTTTTTGCAGTGAAGATGTAGACTACAATTTTGCAACATTCTGACTATAGGTTTTCTTCACTTGGTCGACTTTTTTCTTGACACCTCCTTAGGTGTAGTTCCTACACATCCTAGAGATCATATGTTGATAACCACTTCACGTCTCATGAGTTTTTATCTCATAATTGCTTTCTACAAATACATTAAAGCCTTACTAGAGGTATATTCAAGCTGCAGTTCTTTCCTGGGAAGTAACTCACTAGCAATTTTCTCTGGTCAGGATTCCAGGGTTCAGGCCTCCCAGTAACAAGAAACATTATGGCTCAAGGTGTATTCTGTGTGAGGTAGATGTAATATTTGTGTAGGCAGTCCCTATGATTGCTCCTGATGAGTACACATCTGAATAATTTGCTAGCTGAATGAAATGCCTTAGTAAAAAAAAAAAAATACATAGCTTACGTGTCAGAACTACAATTAAGAAAAAGGTAGGTGAAAATTAGACTTCTAAACTCCTATTGCACTGCCCACCCCCACCAAAAAAAAAAAAAAAAAAAGTCTCGGTAAATTTTTTAAACCTGGTGATGATGTAGCAAACACTGTCCATGCAGGAATTACTGGGTGCAAACAAAACTGAAAATTGAAAGGTTAGGAAATATGAATTCCCTTAAGTTTCCTCTGTGTGGCACCTAAAGCACCTTAAGGAAAGGATATCATGCTATAAAGTTAATCAAAATCCATCAACACATAGGTATCAAGCCTGTCAGAATTCAAAGAGTATCTGCAAGATGCTCTTAGAAAAATATTTTTGCTTTGGTAGTCCTGCAAGGAGTTGTACTTGATGACCTCATGATTCCCATCCAACTTGAGATGCTCTGATTCTATGATTGTGTGCTTATTTTAGAACACGACAAGCAGAGAGAGGATGATTCTGAAGTAGGCTGTAGGAGAGTTAGGTACTGTAGAAAAGTCTACAATGAGTCTCCCTCTGTTTAAATTCCCCTACTGTAAGCAATGTCTTCCCCTCATCCATGTGCTCATCTCCTCCCAATTACAAAATCAAAAGGGGGCTTGAACACCGATCAGCCCCGGAAGTGGGTGACTCCTGTCCTGCCAGCTCAGTGCACAGGCATCATGGAATTGCATCAGCCTGAAACATCTCACAGGAATGTCCCAGACAAACAGAGAGGCACCTATGGAACAGTCCTGGTTATATTTTTTCCTGCTCTCATTAGACCATGCAATACCCCACAGCATTGGCACTTGTTCCCCTGAACAAGAACAGACCATGGGGCTGCAAGTGTCACACTCAGCTTCCTGAAGTGCAGAGGAAGCAGAGTCCTTCCTATGAAGTCACAAGAATTTTGAGCACTTTTAACACAAATATATGCACATGGACTAACATAAAGGCATTATCTTCACTCTGACTAAGCATCTCTTTTCATCCTCGTAATTTCCTGAAGCTTTTAATGATCTTCAATATACTTTATGACAACAAGATGCTATTTTTTCCTTTACCAAATGTGAGATCTTCATAATAGGATGCAACCTTTTGGGTACAAAATACCTTTTCCAATGCACAAACAAATCAAGACTAAAAGGTAGATGTCTCCATCTGAGCCATTCATCTTTGGTTCACTTTTTCCCAGAGTCAGTGTGAGAGGTTCTGAAAAATCAGACTTAAAATTAGAAGTATTGTCCTTTGGAGTGCTTCCATTGAATAGGGTGACCAGCCAGGATGAATTTTACATTTGAAACCTGTCAAATTGACTACCTACATCCCAAGACAAGTTTCATCAATAGAAAAAGTGGTAGATTCCACCAGAAGCTTCTTCAGGGCTCCAAGGACTGGTGCCTAGGAGAGGCAGCAGGAGCAGTTTGATGTTTGATGACGTTGATGCTGAAGTGGCTTCTCCAGTTATTAACTGACTGGTGTGACATTTCTGACAGCCTCAGCAAGCACTGTTCATAGCTGGATGTCTGATTTGGAACCCAGTGTGGTGAATAGCCTCTCAATAGACTATTTGTTGGATTTGTGGTGACCCCTGTGCCTCCTCCATGTGACATTTTCAGCCTGACAATGCAGCTGCAGCAAACCTTTCTCACCGTAGGTGGAAGTCTCTGGCCACAGCAGCCCTGTAGGCAGCACTTGCCACTTTCCAGACAAAAGAAAGTTATTTTCTTACTATGGTATTTATCTTGGTAGGTGGGGAAGCACTTGTAACTGGGCATGGGGAAAGGAATAATAATCTTTTGTTACTAAGTTTTATCATAAATGCGCCTGTATGTCCTCTGGGGTAAAAATTCTCCAAAAACATTATTTTATTGTGCCTCCATGAACAATCCTTCATTCACAACCCTCCCACACCCAGGCATTCACACGTGACCAAGGTTCATAGCTGAAGATACTCACTGACGCACAATTCATCAATGACTCTTTTCAGCAGTGGCCTCTCTGATGATGGATTTTTTTACTCTGTTCTCCAGCTGACCCAGCACCTCAGCTATCCCAATGTCTAGCCCAGAGTCTCTTGGTTTTCTCATCTCCCTTCTGTTTAAACATATCTATTTCTTAAAGTTAAAGCTTATTGAAATTTCAGGAGGAAAGGACTCCTGCCAAGAAATACAGTTTTGTCAAACCTAATGTTTGGCAAGAGAATGTCAGCTCTACATCCATGCATACACAAAACTTTGCTGGTGAGAAATTTGAAAGAACAAAGCCATTTTGAGAGTTCATTTCAAAACAAGGTGAAATATTGTGTTACAGTATAACCTAAACGACCATTTTCTTCTCCTCAGTAAAAGTCCCCCACATTTTTATAAATCATCTTTTTGGTTTGAAATGTCAACCTGAGATAATTTTCTTTTTTGGTTTTCTTGGAAATTTCTCAAGCAAGTGAAGTTTTTTAAAGCCTACAGTCCAGGACTTAAAAAAAAAAAAAAAAGGAAAAATGTTTTTTTCACTTGCTCTACTTCTAGTTTTCAAATTCTGTCTCAGGATTTGCCATACTATCCTTTCATAGAGCTACTCTTCACTACAGATTTCCCTGTATCTCATATTCAATGTAACTAATAACTAGAAGAGGAATATTTTATTTTACACTCAGCTAAAAGCAGAAACTAAATTATTTCATTCTGGTTATGCAGAAGGCTGTCATGGAAAAAAAGCAGCAAATTTTGTGCCTTAGATGGCCTCAAGGGATGGAGATGTATTACTGGCTCAAGCACTCTTGCTGAAAAGTGCAGGGGATCTATCTGAGTGGAAGGACCATTTTAAAGCCTGGCTTTTACAAGGTTGATCTTCAAAGTGTGCTGTGCCATCACAGTAATTCTTCTGCTGCTTTTCTGCCTCCCCTGCCTGCACATTTGATCATGCCCCACAGATCTGCTCATTTCAGCAACGCTGTACAAACCTTGCCAGGCCGTAGGGCTTTGCCAGGCTTGCTGCTGCTGTCCTTTTCAACTCCACACTGCTTTAAAAAACAACTCTTACCCTTTGTAACTAGCCTGAAAGACCTGCAAGGCTGTTGGTTTTAAGAGGGAGTTTAAACAACAGCTTTTTTGGTCTTTCTTGATAAACCACACCCCAGGCATAGGTAGAAAAAACATCAGGGGTCCTCTGTGTTTTTGACCTTTCTCCCAAAATAATCAATACGTGCAACTTGTCAAGCATATTGAATGATGTGGCAGTAGAGAGGATGTTTCATATACTCAGCCCTCTCTTCCCAGCTGGAAAACCAAAACCAGGAGAGGCCTAAGGGTCCCCTTAGAAGATTTCTGCAGGGCCCTGTGTTGCAGCAGTCTTCCACATCAAGGTATGTGAGGCTAATGCCCAAAATAACAGCTCTCAAGCCATGATGAGAATCATACAGAAAGCACTTACCACTCTTAAGCCAAAATCAATAGCAAATTTTTTTTCCTTAGCTCAAAAGGACAAAACTATTTGTTTCGCCATCACACCAGTAGGCCATTCCTTGAGATGAGCTGCTTCCATCAAAGGCAGCAGCGCCTGCAGAAACAGAATTAACTTCACTAGCCTCTAATCATAGAAGGATTAGGTAATTCTATCTCTTCAAAGTGGATAAACAGTTTCAATTGCCTACAATGGTAAGTGGGTCTGTTTTAAATTTAGAACCTTTCACAATCTTTGGATAGTGTCTTTCCTGTGACCTTGAAAGCAGTAAAATCCCTTTTGAGGCTCTGCCCGAGTTTTGATTCTGTCTTATGGAATGATACTGAGAAGTTGCTGAGAGGCTGAACATTTTTGCCAAGTGCTATGTCTTGATTAATGTAAAAACCTATCTGTAAAGTCAGTTGGGCTGTACTTTTGCATATTACTCTCTCTGGATCATGGTCTTCTCATGCACACTGATGCCATCCCATGTTATTGCCAGAGGGGCTTTGGCTGAGTCTGAAGTTCCAGCACAAATCTGCAGAACGGTAAGAGGGATGGAGGTGGAAAGAAAAGAATGGTGGAGACAAGGGGCATGAGGCTGGAGGCATCATGGAAGATGTGGCTGGAAGCTTAATGTGAACTTAATATGTCACATTGCCCTAGGAAGGGAATTAATTTAATTAAGAGCAAAAGAATACTATGGAACCTAATGCTTTCTCCTGAAATGGGTGCTGTTCAAGTCTCCCCCTCCTGTGCTTTACAAGGGTGTCTGTACCTATGTTTTTCCTTCCTTCCTTCCTTCCTTCCTTCCTTCCTTCCTTCCTTTGCTGCCTTCCTGCCTTCCTTCCTGCTCTCCTTCCTGCCTTCCTCTCTCCCTCCCTCTCTCCCTCCCCCCCCTTCCTTACTCTCTTCTACCTTCACCTGACACAACTTTATTTTCTTGTCTGCTCCAAATCCCTGTTCCCACCTCAACAGGAATCTCCATCTGCAGCGATATGCCAACATATTACTTTTTTACATCCAGTCCTTCCATCCCTCTCATTAGCATGTCTCTCCACAAAACTGTAAGCTATCCTGAGTATATTGCTGATATCACAGATGCCAGTAGTTAGGGTGGTGTGTAACTGTGTCTAAGAAATGGCCTTCATCAAGGGTTTTACAATACACAGAAATAAGAAAAATAAAGAGTAAGAGGAACCGATGTTATTATGTTGCTGGTTGAGATAAGGAGCTAAGATACTTCCTGATGCAGGAAGCAGCTTATATCTCAGGAAGTGGGTAAATGCTTTTGGAAGTTCTGCTGGCGTCTGTGAACCCTGAAAATGTATGTAAAAACTTTTATAACTGCTGCCTTGACCAACAGCACTGTGAATTATCTCAGGTAACAGAAGAGGTATGTGACTCCGTTGGGAAGGCAGTCCATGTTTCTAGTGACCTTGTCAAGTTTATGTAAGACCACTTTTGGCTTATGTTGTCTCTTCCCCTTGCTTTTATTTTAACAAACTTGGTAAACTGTTATCTGTAGGTGTTAAGACACCTTTGAACATTTCTCTGTTTCTATAACTACTTTTTTCCTTTTTTAAAATACACTATTTTGAGATTTAAAAGGGAACAAAAAGTGCAGTCAAGAGTAACATCTGTAATCACAAAACCTGCACAGATTTTCATACTCAAAAAATTTATGAGTCAGACAATGGGTTTCAATATTAAAATATAAATTATAATCCCACCAGGGATCATTTTTACAGTGCAAAAATACTCTTTGACACTGCTGTGGATTTTTATTAAGAGTTTATAAAAGGTAATCTTAAATAAACACAGCTGGTGCAAGCTACAAGCAGGACTGGATTGTAGATGACAAAATTATTCAGATAGATGGATAGTCCCAAAGGTCCCTTCTTGACAGAGTTTGTAATCTCGATAATAGGGGAATTACATACAGGAGTATCAAAAAGAAACTGTGACTGGGGCAAAGGAAGAAGATGCGGGACACAGTCTGAAATTTTACAAGGGTCAGTAAAACAATCATATGACACCGGATTCAGTGGTGTAATTGACACTCAGACTTGTCTTTTTTTTTTCCCAGAGATGTGGATTCCCCCACTCCTGGCAGTGTCCAAGGACAGGCTGAATGGGGCTTGGAGCAGCCTGTGGCAATTAGGGTGGAAGGTGTCCCTGCCCATCACAGGGGGTGCAATTGCCTGAGATTTGAGGTCTCTTCCAAACAATCCTGGGATTCTGTGATTCTATGATACATGTGAGGGAGGGAATACCATCCAGAAGGACCTTCAAAAGCTCAAGAAATGGACCCATGGAAACATCAGGGTTTTCAACAAAGCCTGGGTCAGGGCAGACCCTGATCAATCCAGGCTGGGGATGAACAGAATGAGAGCAGCCCTGAGGATAAGGACTTGAAGATGCTGGTGGGTGAGAAGCTGGAAATGGGAAAAACGGGGACAAACTTTTTAGCAAACTTGTGATAGAACAAGTGATAATGGAATTATACTGAAAAGGGGCAGATTTAGACTAGATATAAGGAAGAATTTATTTATGCTGAGTGTGGTGAGGCCCTGGCATAGGCTGCCCAGAGAAGTGGTGACTGCCCTAACCCTGAAAATATTCAAGGCCAGACCAGATGGAGTTTGGAGCAATCTGGTCTAGTGAAAGGTGTCGCTGTCCATGGCAGGGTGGTTGGGACTGGATGATCTGTAAAGTCCCTTCCAATCCAAACAGCACTCTGATATCATTCAGGATATCAATCAGGATTTTCTACATACTGATGCTAAAGGAGCTGTATATTGTGTGTTGCAGCTGTGGCTCTAACATCTACTTGGGAGCAGCACAGCATATTTTTAACATTTTTTTGTTGTTGTTGTTATCAGTGATTCTTGATGTTATGAGGCTTGCTTTCTACAGAAAAAACCCTGTAATTTTCTTCCAAACAATATATAGAACCCCCAAAACACTGAGATTTGAATATATTTTCTTGACATTATTTTCCGTTTTCCTTACCCTCTTATTTTCCTCTACCATTTACTGTTTCACACTGCAGCTTTGCCAGAGGCTGTCCTGACACAGGTTTCACCATGAAGAGTGAAAAAAGGAATGAGAAAGATATACATGAACAAAATATGTTGGCTTTTCCAAGAAAATGGGAACAGGACAAAACTCTCTGGTATAGCTTTTTTTTTTTTTTTTTTTTTTTTTTTTTTTTTTTTTTTTTTGCTTTGTGATTTTTCCTAAAAATTTATACTTTCTACAAAAGTCATACAGAAGACTAAATCTTCTTGGATATTCCTGTCTAAATTAGCTCTGTCCTCAAAGTTTTGGCTGCTCTGAAACAAATTTGTGGCAAGATCAGTTCTTTTCCGGTCACCTGTTCAGACTTACTAGCTCAATTATTATTCCCTCGTGCAAGTGGAAAATTCCTAAGTGTCTTTTCCAACAACATTTCATTGTTGTTTTAATAGAAGTCTTTTTTCCTCGTCTTTTGTAATCAGCAAATGTACTAAGTATTCTGGAAAATAACAGAGAATACTACAAAGAATGAAATAAAGTGCTGGATTCATTACTTAGGCTCTCACACCTTGTTCTGAAACTCATGGTCACTGGTGAATTGAAACAATGCCTTGGGAAAAACTGTGTGTCAAGATAAAAGTGTCCATTTAAAGTTTGAATTCCAGACACTAAATTGCTAAACTGTGTGGCAGTGCGTTTTTTATTATTGCTAATTGTTCTCAGATGTTTGCCCTTATTTCCCCCTTAGAGTTAAGAAATGTTTTAACCCAGGGTCCTCCCCGCCCTTCTCCTGTTGTCAGTCACTGTGAATTCCTTCCCCTGCTCCCAGAATCCTCCCTGCCCATCTTCCTTTTAACCAATCCCTTGTGTATCACCATAGTTACCCTTATGCCAGTCAATAGTTGCACTTGCCCCAAGTTCTAGAAAGTTCTGTAGAGTTCGGTTCCCCATTGGCTTGATTGAAAAGTACCCTCCCCTTGAGTTCTGTTATTGGATGTTGGTTGATGGATCCCTTCTCTGATTCCTCCCTTGCCTTTCTGCGATTGCTCCATGTCATTTATCTTCCCCTTATTCCACCTCCCATAAAAGATGCTGCCACAAGTGCCTTGAGCTCTTTCCAGTCCCTATCACCCCTGGAGAGTGAACTCTCTCAGACTCATACTGAAGACCTCTTTCTCTCTTTTGCTCTTGTCCTTGTCACCTTCCACACCAGCAGCTTTTCCTTCCCCCAGCACAGCTTGCTGCTGCTGGAAGGAGCTCCAGCCCTGTGTTACCTCTGCCTGGACCTGGATCTGCACTGGTCTGGGGCCACTCCTGACGGCACCCGCCCAAATCAGGGCTGGCCGCAGCGCGGGCAGGGCTCGGTGCGTCAAAAATGATTTTCTTACGAACCACATAGAGACTTCCACATACAGAAGTTACTTAGCAAATGAGAAAACAGCCAGAGCCAGAATATCAAGTGTTTGCCTTTTTGTTCAAAAACGGAAAGAAGACAAAATTCTCATAATTTCTTCTAAAGTGTACTTTACAAGTGTTAGTCATATTGTGTTAAAACTTTGCCCTTCTCTAATTCTGATAGTGGTGAAGTGTGAAAGCATTACAGAGATAAAGTCATACCTGGGACACAGCTCATGAATCTCTATCTTATACAAGATAAGCTTTTTTCCCCTTTCTGCCCCTACAGATCGGTTGTGTTTGGGGGAGATGTGGATACTCCATCAAGGAAGACCACTTATCATGTGAAATTCTCCCCAGACTTCAGTGATTTGAAAAATAAACTTTAACTATTTTTTCTTCAAGATCCTTTGCCAAAGAAGTGCAAGTCAGACAGAGAGCCCAGGAGACACTTCTCCATTACCTTGCATGACCCCCTACCACATGCGTGCTTCCTCACCTGAAATACATCCTCACATTCAAAGTAGAAGGTGAAAGATAGTTTTTTTACCTTGCTTTTTTTGCCCCCTGATTCTCTGAGAGATAGGTCTAAGTAGAGTCCATGCTCTTCAGAAATAATCCCTCATTAAGCACCCACACCAGCCCACAAGTGCAGCAAGTCCTCCCACCCCAGAGAAACAACTGTGATGCCCTTTCCCAAAGGGCCAATATTCACTCTACAGATGAATTATTTATTATCTTGCTCCTCTCCCCCACCCTGTGCTGCTGCACTGTATTTCACACCAAGCTCGGCACAAACCCTACAATGGTTTCTGAGTGTATCAAGGCTTAGAGAGGAGCACTGAATTTCCTAATACTAAAGGGCCCATTTTGTGTTATTTATGACCTCACTAGTGTCGAAGCAGAGACCCATAAATCGTAGGTATAGGTGAACTAATTCTAGCAACAGCAAGTTTTAGTCACATGTAATTAAAACATCCCAAAGTCTTTCAGCTGTAATGTATTTCCAAATGACACCACTGGGACAGGGGGAAATGGGAAATGAAGGAATCAGCAGTATTTCAAAGCTATGGCCATTGTCAGCTTTTGGGGCTCTGTACAGTGCTGGCAGGGCTGTCGAATCTGCAGGTTTCCTGGTGCTGTTTTCTATCACATATTTTAAGAAAGATGTAATTCATTTCCAGAAACAGCAGGGACATTCAGATTGGTGGGGTACCATCAGGAGCTTCAGGAGGAACTTGATGTCCACACTGAAAAATAATACCAACAAATTCTATGGTGGCTCTTCTGTGATGGTATCCCTAGATTAGATACACTAGAGAGGAAAAGATACTTTTCCTGTCCTCGAAGTGAGCTAAACCTGGAGCCTGAGACTTCTGTGAGGTTTAAGAAAGTCTTTGGTCTTCTGGTTTTATTGTAACTTGTTGTCAAAGCGTAGGATTAGCTGTTTATTGTTCAGAGCAACAAGGGAAAGATGGTGCAACCTGAAGACAACAGAATTTCAAATGCATACAAGGTACTTGTTATATCTAGCACAGGATTAACCGATGAAATTCAAGCTGCCATTGTTGCCCAGAGATTGGAAAAATACACCAAAAAATACATCAGGGCTCTTCATTAATGCCTAGCTCATGGCTGTCAGAAGAATAAGTTGAAGTCAAGAGTGACAGCAATGTGCATTGTGTGTAATGTTATTTGCTCTCCCCAGAAGACAGCAGAGGTTTGAGCTTCATATGTGTGCTGGGAATATCTGCAGCTGAAATGAAGGGTATGCTCTCAATTTGGACACAATCTCCATGAATTCAAAGCCATGGTACAGCCCTAGCCAGGTGATCTGGGATGTTTTCTCTTTTAGACAGAATGTTAAACTACCACGTTGCTGGGCAAAAGCCAGCCCACAACTGCCTGTGACTGGAAAGCCTCCTCCGTGGACCGACAACTCCATCCCAGTTTTCAAGAACCAAGGGCTGGCTCACTGGACCTTAGATTGATCTGGTGTGACAACTCCTGCTCTTTTCCAGCCTGGATCCTCAGGCAAGGGATGGTGCTGGCTGTAGATCACAGTAGTGAGTGATCAGCCAAGCTGTGCTGCTTCCGGCACAACTCTGGAGCAAATCCTGGACCACAGCAGTGCTGGCTTGTTTGCAGCTGGGAACTCATGCTGAGAGAGGAAAACAGGACCATGGGTCCAGCCCTGTGCAGACCCTACCCTTGTCAGTCCATCAGTCCAGGTTGTTTTTTGAAGGATATGTTGCTCTGTTTGCATCAAATTTTCTGCTGTTGCCTAATTTTAGCGAGCATAGCAGAGGGAATAAGTTAAAAAAATATTAGTAATGACAGGGAGGATGAAAGGAAAATATTATTTTTGTGGTCAAAGTCCCAGACCTGCAGATTTCTATGCTGGCTTGTTCCCTACTTTCCATTTTTGTTATTGTTGTGTCCTTTTCCTCAACCATTCCTTGTATTTCTTATCAGCAAATAATGAGTAGTGGCTGACACATACTGTCGGAAATTATTTCTTGAAGGAAGTTAAAGTAAATGCAGAGCTAATCATTGTGTATTTAGACTGAATTTGTCCTTTGAACTGAACTTGGTGGTGGAAAGGCAAAATGTTTCTGTGACAGGTGCTATCTTGCTCTGTGCAGACTATCTCAAAACACACTCCTACTGGGTCAGATCCATGGTCCATCCAGGGCTTTGGAGGCCAACAGGACCTTCTATGGCCCCTCCTGAAAACGGAGCCAAGCTGCTCTGTTGAAGGGAGCATCCCTTCCATCCATCCATCCATGGTATGAGCTGGGGGGAATGGTGCATTTGGTCAAGTTAGAGGCACATAAAATGCAGAGTTAGGACCCCTGAAAATACAGGAAAAGACAAAGTGAAGAGAGCACTTTGGAGATTCTTGCAGTTTTGAGAAAAAGTTGGGCCTTTTGGTTAAAAATTAGGTATCTAAAGAGAAAGGAGGTCTTATAACTATTATTTAAAATAATCAGAAGAGGCCATGGTTGAGCCAGCAGAGGTTGAAATGGGATTTTATGTTTTAGTGCTTTTATATATTTGTGATTTATAACCCTACACAGGCTTCTCTGCCTCAAACCTCTTTTTTTTTTGTGGTGGTGTTTTTCTGTGTGTGAGATGACACTGAGTTGGAGTTGTCTTTAGGAGAAAATGGGGAGGATGAGGGTGGAGATGACGGAGAATAAGACATTCTACATTCTTAAACTCAGTGGATTTGGCTGGGCTGCAAGTAAAAGTCATCCTCAGTGGTCCTCAGGGGTATAAAGCATTTTCCTAAATTCCTACAGAACTGAGGTTTTCCTAAAGGTACCCAGTGCTGAACCCCTTGCTGGGCAGAAAAATGACATCAGTATACTTCAACTATGTTACTTTTTCATCAGACACAGTGCTCTCAGTTCATATCTACCTGCAGTTAGGGAATTATGGTTTTCTGTTTATGAAGTCTCTGTGTTTGCTATCTGTCACAAATTCATCTGAAAATTTTGTGATCATGAAGTCTTAGGTCAGTAATACCAGGAGACAAATCAGAACCCCTTTTAGACTTCAGTTTCATTTTTCTCTCCCATGTATTCAAGTGTCTGTTTACAGAAACACTGCCAAGGTCTTCTCATCAGTCAATGTTTTATGCTTTGGTGTTGATACTGGTGAAACATCACAATTACAGTTTTCACACTGAAACCCGTTGAAATACTGTGCTAGCTTGCAACAACTGATAAGAGCAGCTTGGGATCCAACAAGTAGGATTTCTGTGGCCTCGGTTTAGTCATGTGAAATGTAGATGTTTCGATGATTGTTCAAGGCCTTGACTCCTTTTATAGGTGATAGAGAAGCATAATCTGTTTAACTGTATCAGTTTTGGACAGCTATCTTACATGCTCTCTATGCTTCTCTGGAGAGTCACAGCCATCATAGGATGATTTGTTTGGGAGGGATCTTAAAGTGCATCTCATTCCACCCCCTGCCTTGGACAGGGACACCTTCCTCTATCCCAGGTTGCTTCAATCCCCATCTAACCTCTCCTTGAAAACTCTCAGGGCCACCACAGTTTATCTGGGAAACCTGTGCCAGGGCCTCCTCATCCTCACAGCCAGGAATTGTTTCCCAATATCCCATCTCTCCGTGCCCTCTGGCAGTGGGAAGCCATTCCCTGTGTTCTCTCCCTCCATGCCTTGTCCCAAGTCCCTCTCCAGCTCTCCTGGAGCCCCTTTAGGCCCTGGCAGGGGCTCTGAGCTCTTCCTGGAGCCATCTCTTGTGCAGGTGAACACCCCCAGCTCTCCCAGCCTGGCTCCAGAGCAGAGGGGCTCCAGCCCTGGGAGCATCTCCATGGCCTCCTCTGCAGGAGTCCTTCTTTATACCCCCTACAACAAGAGCTCAAGTAGTTCAGACCAGCTCCTCACTTAACACAGTTAAAATTAGGGCATCATAAAAATAATTATGGATTCAGGAATTATTTCCATTCTCTTTTCAAAGTGCAGTGGGCAATCAGATCAGAAAGAGGCAAATTCAAATTTTGTTTCTTTTATAAGCTGGAATATTTTTGGCAGCAGCTGAACTTTTAAAATCCTTTAAATATAATTTTCATTGTGAAGTCATTGAATTTTCTCAGTGGGAGAAAATGAGAAACTTGTTTGTTTCTTGACTACCAATTGTACTGGAAGACAAGAATTTTTTCGCAAGAAATATCAAATTTCAGATATCTTTGGCAATCCTACATCAGAATTAACTGGATGGATCTCCAAATTTGTCATAATAGTAATGGGTGTAAAAAAGAGCACTGAGAAGCCCTTAGCCTATAAATTTGGGCAGCTCGTGTTCACATCCATGTGCTAATTCAGTTAGACTCTGATTAAAGTTATTGAAAGAAACACTGGTGCAGAGACCTTCATTCAGCAGATTCATTTTATGGACACACACACAAAGAGAACATCAAAAAATGCCAAAACAATTAACAACACTGGAAAGTGCAAGACACGGGACCCAGTGGTGAAAAAAAAAAACATTAATTCTGCTTTGTGACTTCAGCTAGTTTCAGGGTAACTTGTCAAGGTCTAGAAACTGATCCTTTTGTTGTTATGCAAAAGTGAGTTGAGAACCTAATTCCCAGTGGTTTTTTTTTTTTTACTCACAAATTTTACCAGAAAACAATACATATAGCTGGAGAGAAGAGCCAAAGAGGCATAATTCAATTTTTGAGGCTGAATCGATCTTTATTTAAGACCTACAGTCTTGTACACAGCTGCCTGTCATTTGGATGCAGAATTAGTATTAAGCAAATTAAGTATTAAGCAAATTTTGTTCACACACCTACAGCCAATTGCTGATTATAAGATTTTCCTTGTTTTTCTTTGCTCAGAACACGTGTGCCCCACTCCAGGAAGCATCACCCTGGGGATGTGTTGATGGGGACATCTCAGTGCTCCATTTCTCAGTGTCCTTGCTGTATGGCCTGCAAATCAGGGTGGCAGATGTCTGCTGCTGAGTGCTCAGCTTTTTAAATTTTTTTCCCCATTCCTTGTGCTTCATCACTTGGTATTTTTAGTTGCTAAATGTTGCAGAGACAGCTTTTTCAATTAGAAAAGTGACAAACTCTGCAAAATGAATTCCAGCACTTGGAGAACATCAGTATCAATCTCCAGTACTTGCTCACTGACTTGGCAGGATGGACTTGCTTTTTTTTTTCATTTTGAACTGAATGCTTTGATCTATTTGTCTCCAAAATAAATAAACAAAATAAAACACCAACCAAGAATGTTCCCATTTAATGATGCTTAGGAAAAGGCATGTGTCAAAACCTGTTCCTGTGCCTCAGCTGGGGTGTGGTGGTAGAAGAGTTAAAAGACTTTGATATGGATACAGAGCTTTTATTAAAGGCTGATAGTGCTTTTATGAACTGTTGTGTGGTTAGGAAATCAAAAGGGTCCAGCTGTAATACACCTCTACCACTGTTTACAAAATCCTGTGTGCCTTACACAAACTTATCCAATATCTAGGAATCAGGCAGATCATCAGCTTTGGTCTTTCACTAACATTACACAAGTTGTCTAGTATTGACCTTATTTTAAGAAATCAGAACTAGCAATGCCTATAGGATAGAACTGATAAAAGAAACCTGTGATGAAAATAAATGTCCTTCTTTTCAGGTACTGTTTAAATGCTAATGGAAAGTGTTGTGAGAATTTAGGCTATTTGCATTTCTTCATAATATATATTTACGTTTTACTTTGGTTTCCTCTTTAGAATGTGCAAGAACTTAGACAATCTCAGGCAAATCAGGGCAGTGGCAAAACAGAATTATAATACTTGGGAATTATTTTCTATTTTTATGGTGATGGGTTTAAGAGTATACAATCACTTAGGAGAAGTTTAAGAGATGCCTGTAGTGGAGAAGTCACCTGTTAATAATCAGTCTATTTCCCTCTCTATAAGTCACCTGACAAGAAACAGATTAGTCAAATTTAGGTCAGGAATTAAAAAAAGGTCAGATTTGTAACCACAAAAGCAGGAACACCTTATATGAAGATACAGTGTCTTCTTCATCACTATACATATTTAGATTTAGAGGAAAATGTTATAAATCAAATAGAGGTTGCAGTGCTGTTACTACAACAAGAGTCAAAGTAGGTGATTATAATGTTGCCCTCTAGGCCCAAGCTTTATATTTATTACTTTTTTCTGGTTATGAGCCTGGTATTGTGTAGCTGTAGCATTAGAGAGAGCTGTGAGAACCTACTCCTAGAGGAGGGAGGCAGCAGCTGAGAACCAGGCATCACAGGCTAACGATTACTTAGGAACCTAAAACAATTAACACCTTCAAAAACCTGAGTTAACTATTCCAGAAGTGAAAATGAGTTTGGGTCATCTTTCAACAGGCTGGAGACAGGAGACTCTTTTGGGTGTCCTAATCAAGACCAGGATGTTTTACCACCTTTGCCCGGAGTCCACAAAACCCACCTTTGCTATGGGATTTGCTTGCCCCAGTGTGCTGGCTTTAAGACGTATTCCAAGAGAATACAAGGAAGTGGACTCAGGACATCAGGGCTCTACCCTGATGGTTTGTTTGTTGACTCCTGCTGAGCTATCTCTGAAAGCTGTGAGCTCCCTTACTGCAGAAAGCCCCATATTTCAGGGCTAGGTGTTCCAAGACAAATGATATAGATTCAGTGACAGGCAAGGAAGAAAACAAAACAACAAATCCAGCTTGGCCTAACTCAGTTCAACTTAACAACTCAATTTAACTCAACACAAACAATTTCTGAACACTGGTGGGGGGAAAAAAATACAGGGAGCTCCATACTTCTCCACAAGGTAAAAGACACTGATGTACAGTTACAGATGGAAGCCAGAGCATCTTTAAATCTAACTACCCACTACTGCTTTAGGAAAGTCAACAGGTGACCTGGGGGACCATTCATGGTTCTGATGACTTGTCAGGAGTTGTGAAGTTCCTCAAACCAGTTTCCAACACTGCCAGATTTTCTGAATAATGCCTCATGCCACAAGAGATCAGTGCTAAGAGGGAGAAAGGTCTGCCAGTGGGGAACATGCAAACCCCCACGAGCTTGACCTCGAAGGACTTAATGATAAGGATAAACCCATGAAGTTAGCAGGGTCTTTGCACCTATCACTTAGATAAAATGCTCTGGGAAGGCAAAATTTGGAAATTTTAAGTTTTGCTCCAAAAAAATGAATGATTGGGTCCACTGCCTCTCTATCATGCCTTTATTGTGTTTCTGTGATGGGATGGATCATCTAAATTAGCTGCAGGAGTCCAAGGAAACTGCTCTCCCTCTGAAATCAAAGGGTATTGGACTGCCCTTAGGACAGAGAATAAAAGAGAATGAGTGTTAATGAGTTTTAAAAGGACTCATTATTAAGATAAATGCACCTTGACATATCCTTTGAGTGTCTCAGTTTCTTTCCCAGACAAAGAAAAACAGTTTGAGCTGCCAGAGTCCTGACTTTATCTAAGCAGACAGGAGAGAGATCAGACCTCAGTGGTCTCATTGCACAGCAGCTTTGGTGAGGCACTGTTGTGCTACTGGCCTTCTGTGGAGGGTTTCTGTTTCATAATATTGCCGAAATGGATGAATGTAACTATTGGGTAAAGGTTGGCCGATCAGACAATTCCTGTATATAATCCTGTGATGAATGCACATCTGCTGGCACCTGCTTGGGCAGGAGTCTCTCACACGATCAGTGTGTGCTCTGCTCTGCCAGTCATTGGTCCTGCCAGACAGTAACTCAAGAGCCCCAGGTGAATAGAATGAGAAGAAGAAAAAAATCTTGTGTCTACACTTTGGGGTAACATTTGATGCAGCTTTACAATATTCTGGGATTTTTTCTTGAATAAACAGGTTCTTTTTTCTCAGTAGTAAAGCTATGCAACTCTCTATCATTCCAGATTAATTAATGGCAATGCCTGGAGTAGGTTAAGGGAAATTGTTTAAAGTAATGATGACAAATCTCAGTTTTGAAATAATTTTTCATTTAGTGAGGGATCTGAAGATTTTCTTTGCCTTACTTCCCAGAGAAGTCTGTCTGTCTGTCTGCTTTTCAGGGCTCTGCAATACAAATGTGTGTTTGCCTGGGTGGAAGATCATCCATCTCACAATCTGACATAACCTCAGAGGAGCTCTGCCCCAGAAAGCATTAGTTATTCAGGGGGTCTTAAAATGAAACAAAGTTTGAGTAAGTCCATGGCACATACCAAGTGATGGCAAGCAGGGAGACTTCTATTTCACCTTTCAGAAGAGCAGTCTGATTTGCAGCAGAAGGGACATGAGTATATTCTGAAAATCAGGTGCTGTTCAAGTATTTTGTTGAGAAGGCAAGATAAGAAAACAGTGACTATCATTTAGAGTCTTGGACTCTAAAAGTGGGGATTATGGAGATGTAAGCTAGCTGTAAGGAAGGGAAAGAGCTTCCCCTTTAGCCCTCTGAATATTGCTTTTAATTAAAGTTTAGGTTTTTACACTGTGGAAGGACCCATGTCATGAGCTTATCAAGAGAAGTAAACTCAGTGGTTAGGTGAATATCAATATAAAGTGATCCTTAATGAACTCAAAGTTTATTTAGTAATATATATGCTAGCTTTAGTTCTTACATTCTGGTAAATGTAAGTATAATCCCTTTGAGATACAAAGGACCATAGGCTGAATCTGAGTGAACCCAAGTTTTATTTTGACACCATGGAGCAACTTTTGACAGCATTACAGAGAAGAGCCTGACCTATAAAACTGGAAATAAAGATGGGAACCTGGTCAGTTGTCATTTGGAACAAAGCACTTTTCAGCAGTTAAAGGGCAACCCATGTGAGGGAAACTTACCTATTAAGCTGAAAAAGTACTTAGGAGAGGATACATCTGTACCAGTATTGTCTTCTGAAGACAGCCAAATGCCCAATGTAGATGAGCCATCTAATTTTTATAGACATGTAAAAATAGGTGAGTATGCCAAAATAAATCATTGCAGCTATGACCTGCACAGTCTGTCTCTATATATGATTCAACTGCAACTGGAAAACTGCATCTGATTAAAATCTCTGTATTGCCAGCAAGTTGTTGAGGAATAGAAGTGCTTAATTTTAGTGGTTTTCTTCTGATCATAAGGCTGTAGGCATGGATTTATGGGGAGAATTAAAAGAATCATATTTATATGTATACAACGGAAGAGGCAATTAAGAGGAGTTAGGAAAAGACAAACTTCAAGAGATATTAATATGAAAAGAGAACAATTACTTGGCATGATACTCGGGGCAAAGCTAGAAGCAAGACAATTCAATCAAGACAAAGAAAAAGTGAAATTTGGACAGACTTTACAGGAAAGTCTTCCTCAGAAAAGGCGTATCGAAATATGGAATAATTTGAAATCCCTGAAAAAAGATATTTTAAGCCAGGACTTCAACAAATATTCTGATGACAACTCTCACAAGAACAAGAAAATTGCCTGGACAGTCTAACTGGTTTCTTCTCTTAAATTATGTAAGTTTGATTTCTGCTTCCTGATATGTAATGGCTTCAACAGGGTAAGTCCCTTTAACAGTAACTATGATGTTGTGGTTGATTTGCCTTTGGCAAGGCTGTTATTAGTTTTCTACAGTAAATGTTGCACACTATGGCAGACTCCCAGAGATCACCTGTGCTCACAGCCACACCTGCCCTGGCTGTCATTGCGAGACCAATCCATCTAGACTCAGCATTACCTCCACACCAGACCTAGCTCTGGCTGAGGACCAGGATATAGTGGTACCCTGAATTATATTAGTGTGGGCTCTGCAGGAGATACTTATTTTGCTTATTCAATCTTTTTTAGCACCTAGTCATGAGGGAACAAAAGGTAGTGGTGAGTTGTCTACTTGCTGAGTGCTTGGCCCCTGAAGAGCCTTTCATGTGTCTTTTGTGCTAGGAGGCATTTGGGTGCTTGAAAACAGCTGGGATAGCAGAGCTTTTGTTGGAAAATTGGGAAAGATATTCCCAAGGAATGAGAAAATTAGGCCAGATAGACATTCAGTTGAACTGTAATTCTTAACAAGATGTTTGTTGCAGTAGTTGCATTATGAATGGTGGACTTTGTTGTATCCCCCAATTAACATTATGTGGAAGTAGAAATATGGAATTCTGAGGGACACTCCAAACAGTTATGAATCTGTGTCCATTTCAAGAAATTATTTCATCCAAAAAAGACACAGTTTTTGAAAACATTCATACTGAAGTGCTGTTACATATGAAATATTTCAGCACAGGAAATGCCAAAGCAATCCCTGTCAGTATTTTTAAAGAAATATTTTGACTTTTGTTTCAAAATATTTTTTTTTAATTTAAAAATTGACTGCAGTGAACACGAAGAAAAAAAGATTAAATAAAAAAAGTCCCTAAATAGTCTCAGGACACAAGAACGGGTTTATTTTTGGAGTGAAAAAATTCCTCCAAGTTGACCTGAAATGAAGTTCATTATTATGCTTTCTTTTGCCTAGCTGGAAATCCTGAACATAGTTTCTAGTAGACCTGCCCAGGATTTACTCTTGGATTTCTTTTAGGCACTGAATAGAAAAAAATAGAAAAAAAAATTCTGTCTCTGCAGTGGAAATGTTTTTCAGGGAGCAGTCTTGCCCTGGTTGGAGATGACACTGCATCTTTCTTATCTCTATGACTAACTTCCAGACACCCAAATTGCCTCCTGACATATGGAAGATGTATGGCCAGGATTTTTTGTACAAGCCAGACTGCAGCAGATGGGTGAAATATACAGCACTCTGTCTTTGATTTAGCAAAAATAATCTACTTCGCATTCATGGAGACTGCATGGTTTTCCCATGAAGGTTCCATGCAGGCTGACTTCTCTAAGGGCTCTGCTAAAATTTCAAATAATGTGTAACGTGATTGTGCTATTTTTTTTTTTTCAGTTACGAAGACTATAGTGTATTTGATGCCCTTTTCCTCTTCCCTGACCAGCTCTATGACATTCTGTCCTTTCTCAGAAGAGCATTTGAGTCTTAAAGCCAGAGAAAAACTTCAGCTCCTCAGGTTTCTGGTGGAAAAACCACAATTAGCATTGTCCATGTGCACACGGACATTTAGCTGGCCCCAAGGATGGCTCCCAATGAGCTCCAGCTCTCAAGCTAATACCTCAGTTCAACTTCTTACCCAACAATGACCTGGCCTACTCAGGGTTGTGCATGTCCTGTGATGGGACCGTCATAGAAAACGTTTGGATGGCAGCCACACTATAGGAACAACTCTAATATTCTGCCACTCAGGACACGACCCTGAGTTTTCACTGGTCATAGGCATTAGGGGCACTGAGAGACCCATAAACCACGTCTGCCTGAAGAGCCAGATGGTTCTGACTCCCAAAATCCTGTTATAAATGTCTATAAGATGTGTATAAGCCAAAGGCAATGAAACTCTTTCAAGCTCAATTTACATGCGGTCACTCCAAATTCTAATTTCACGGTACAATTTTTCCTCTCTGTTGTCACACCTGAGTGGTGAGACAAACTGCTTTTCGAGATGGGTAGGAAAAAAGATGAAAAAAAAGTAAAATAAAAGAAGTAGGCACTCAAATCTATCCACCTGTGCTGGGAAGTGGACTCCATTCAAGTACCATATGCTGAAGTGATGCTTTCCTCATGCCTCAAATAAGGACATGAAGGACACGAGGAGAAAAACAAGGCTGGCCCTGTCTCTGTTCACTCTTGCTGGTGCTGGCAGTTTTGCAGAGCCAACCTATTTCACTAAATGTGCCTTTTCCACGTGGTGTCCTTTGTGTTTTAGAGGTCTGCTCCCTCCAACTCTAGTAAACTCTCTTTTTTCAGTCTCCTTGGTGCAGGCACACATGTACCTCGCAGAGCAAGGACAGAGAGCCTCAGCGCTGTTTTTGAGGAGTCAGAGTAGTCTCTTGCTAAGCACACGCTTTGGTTTTTTTTCTCTTCTTTTTGTAATTTTTTTTGTTGTTTAATTTTCGGTGCTTAGGCTATGCAGCAGGAGCAGGGAGATGGACTGCAGCCCTGCTCTGTACACCAGGTGGCCTCAGCGGTATGTGCTTCAGCCCTGATTATCTCAAGGTGCAACCACCACTCCTGACGATGCCCTTTTTGTTTGCAGTGATCTGAGCACGCCTTGCAGTGCAGTGAAACAGAGCCAAGAATTGTGCAACAGGAGAACATGTAGGAGATAAAACACGTGCACGGATGGGATTGATATCAGAAGGCATCTGTTAAACACACATAATGTTTGTATGAAACAGCTCTGCAGACAATGAGTACTGCTGTGTTGTAGCTACCTGGAGGGACAGAGAGTTGTTATCCTCTTCTCTTAGGATAAAGTTCTTAAAAAATAAAAGCCTCAGCCACAGGCAAGCATTTTGCATGTTGCCACATAGTGATTTATTCATTAAAGAGGAGAATGGAGAAACCAACAGGTGACTGATAAACCTGCTGTGTGGGAAACTGTAAGAGGGTCTCAGTGAGAGGCTGATTGTTCCCATGGAGGGAAGCTACTGGTGGAATCTCTCATCTCACTGAACTGATTTAGTATGTACACAAAGCAGGAATACACTGATTAAATCTGCTGGCCACATGAAGTTAGAGGATACTATTAGTGCGATGGAAAATAGTGAGTCACAGAAACTTGGCAAGGCTCAGTTATACAAAATGTAGGTTGTCCACCCCTGGTGGCAGTCATCTGACAAAAAGGAAATTTCTGTAGAGGAGTTACTCACCATGAATTCTTGTTACTGTTACCAGCGAAAGAAGAACTTTAAACATACTATCCGTGTCTTTTAAAAATGGATACCTAAGGTACATTTAAAGGACTTTGCACTAAATGTAGCTATCAGTCACTCATGACGGTAAGGACTCCATAAGGACTCTGGGTCAGCTGCAGATGCATGAACTGTGCTCATCTAGATGCTGGAGATTAATTATATTTTGCTTTAGAGGAGAATGATAAATTCTCTGCAAGATGGTGCCATCCACACGGAGGGATAGAGAAGGGCAACTTGATCTGCTCAAGCATGGAAACCTCTGATCTGATTTTCAAATTGGAAAAAGGGAAACAAATAAAAACTGAAAGTGAACTATGATCCTGGAGTGTTCAGTCAATGTATTTCTTGTACTGAAAGTCCTGCTACGAGGCAGAAATGAAGAAATGAATTTCAACGAGGAACAAGTGCAAAGGGTGTCTGTGATGATGACCAGGCAGTGATCATCACTTCAGAGAGGACTGAGGGAGCTGGCCAGAGGAAAGGGAAGGGAACTTCTGGGAAGGGAAGTTCTGGGAAGGGAAGTTCTGGGAAGGCAAGGCAAGGCAAGGCAGGGCAAGGCAAAGCTGTGGGATTTTCCAGATGACATCCAAAATTTCTTTTAGCAGATTAGCCTTTAGCTTGTAAACCACCTCTATCTTTCCTCAATATTATCAAAGACAGAGCCATGTTTTCACTAATTTTTTTTTAGCTGTTCCCCACATGGCATGCTGGCTGCATCTCTCCTCAGCATGGCTTCTTTCCATGCCATGCCTTAAGTGACCTGGTCAAGCACTGTCCCAGACCCTAAGCTTTCCCATTCCCTGTAGGGTTTATCAAAGATTGTTCAAATGAACTTCTCTGACTGCATGGGGATAATCTAGACCAGGGGTCAGTGCCACATCCTATAGTTTGACATTTCTCCTTTTTTCCCTTCCCTCGTAGCCTTGCAAATATAGGAGGGGAACTCGAATGCTGAGAAATCAGAGGAGCCATCAGGATTGCAACAGCTTGCCAGAATGGAGGGATACATGACTGGAGAGACAGAAAAATCACAGAGAGATCCGAGAGAGGGAGGGAATGCAGAATTAAAGTGATCAACACCTAGAATTAAACTATCAGTCAACAGAGATTAAATGCAATAGGAAACAAGGCAGGGCTATGCAATACCTGACATATTCTATTTCAGTAGTGGGAAAACTCTCCTTTCAGAAACTAGTTAGTGGCCAAGTAACTCAGGTTGCTTAGAGAAGCTGTGGCTGTCCCATCCATGAAAATGGTCAAGACTAGATTGGATGAGGTTTAGAGCAACATGGGATAGTGGAAGGTATCCCTGCTCAAGGCAGATGGCTTAGAGTGGGATGGACTTTAAAAGTCCCTTCCAAACCAAAGCATTCCATGATTTTGTGATTTTAAGTTGGTTAAAACACGTGAATTAATTGAAACTCTGCCTCTCTTGGTTTTGTAAAGGAAAACCACAATCCTTCCTTCTACTTGAACCCTTTGCATGTTTGCCAAAGGGTGACATGAGAGAGGACAGGTGGGCAGACTGCCTCAGGGCATCCCCCGCTCATCCTCACCTGTCATGGAGGGCCACCAAAGAGCAAGTGGTTGGCTTCTGATGGGACAAGGCTCAAGAAGATTTGGGCAAAAGATGAAGTAATTGGATGTGTCTTATAAGAAGGAAGTGGCCAGTAGGAAAGGAGGGAGGGTGTGGTTTGGAGGTGGCAGAATTACTTGTGGATGGTGGTAAAGCACATGGGTGAGTTTAAATTCAGGCATGCAGCTCAAGAGTTAGACCAGAGACCACAGCAAAGGCCTGGTAAGAACATGCTGAGTCAGATACTGGGCAGTGGGGAGAAACATTTCTCATTTATATAAACTGTTTTTTCCCCTCCTACACTGCTTAATTGATCTCGGGAGCTCACTAAGTAAAGTATTACTGGGCATGCAATTTTGCAGGAGGAAAATGTAGTTGGAAAAGCTCTGAGTTATCTCACAGAGGATAGATGCATAATGGAAGCACAATATAACATAAACTCTCATACTACAGGGTATACAGTCATTACTGCTGACAGGTTTATATAGCAAAATTAGTCCATAATTGCTCAAAGGGAATTCTTGTGTCTTCCTTTGAGGAACTCTTGGAGGTAGAATCTGGATTAAAAGCACTTCTAATTGTATCCAGTGCAACTTTTCCTATATCTTAATAAATCTTTTCCATTTCTGACTTATATGATATGGAAAAAAATCATATCTCCTGCAGATTACATAATTTCAGTAAGAACAAAGTTTAATTTCTGTGAACAGGATTCCTGGGAAAAGCAGCAAGATCCAAACAAAAGCAGTGCATGAGCTGTTTTACAGGGTCATCCTACCTGCAGGCATCCAATGGAACTGCAGTTGTGCATAGTCAGTGAACATCTCCCATTAAATCAGTGCCTTAATTGTAGGGCCTCCTGAGACTTTTTTACAGGGTCCCCTGAGACTCCTTCCACTGAGGTCCATTTGTCTTTGTAGCATATGTCCAGATGCACAGAAGACAGAACCCCTTCCCTTCCCTTCCCTTCCCTTCCCTTCCCTTCCCTTCC
>VXBR01001468.1:315871-391505 GCA_013400215.1 Cisticola juncidis
AATATTACGAAATCTAATTAGTCCTTATAGATAACAGCAGAACTATTGCCTTCCTCTTGATATGGCTTGATATGGTCAGGAATATGTTTATCACTAAATCACAGAGATAAGGGTTAGAAGAGATCTACCAGGAAATTATCTTCTCTTTATAAGTGTAGAATTGTTCCTGCCAACGTACTTTCTGAGGCACTATCTGGTCAAGCATTTAATGTCTCAAAGCAGCAAGGTTCCAGTCATTTCCCTTGAGAGATGACTTTGTTACCTAGCAGATCTCAGTGTGAAGGACCTAGTTCCAAACAAAATTTTACTTTTCATGTTGCTAGAGAGTTAGTCTGTCTCAGCAACCATTACCTTGAACTCTGTGTCCTTTATTGTGTGATAAACCCATCCTGTGTTCATACAGTTTTGAACCCATAGTTCAGATCCTGGTTTACTTTGCTACTTGAATCCATGCTCTCAAGGCCGATTTAAGTTACTGTCAGCATTATTTAACCTGCTTGTGCTTGATGGATATGTTCTATGGAATGGTTAAATTCCCAATAGTCAACACTTTTCCTCTACAGCAAAGCCTATGGGAAACAAGCAAAAAATATTGTTAGAAGTGAAGAAATATGGGGAAATTGTATCTGTAGATCTCAGCTGAAGATACCCTTAAGGATAAAATAAACAAGTACAATGCATATCAGCTTCCCTCTCTGCCTGTCTCATGCATTATTTGTCTTCTTTGGGTCTCATCCAAAGACCTCTGAACCAAATGGAAAACTTTCACTGACTTCAATAAGATTTGGGTCAACCCCTTAAGGGCTGTGATTTTGTCTTCCCAAAGTATGTGCCCATGATTCAGTGGGATACTTCAGCACACAGCTGCCTCCAGTACTGGAGTTATATCAGGGCTTTTGCTGAGTTTTTCATACACTAAATAAGAACATGCTTAACAAGGCTGTTGATTCTTCATATTTAATACCAAGCGGGCCCTATGGAATGCCAAACATCATAATTTTAATATTACGTATTTTATCTATATCATATGTACTGAAGATGCATTTTATATGGCAGTAATTCAAAACATAAAGCAAATTACTCTGCTGGTATCATCCTGTGTATTTACACTGCTCAAAAATGTGTCTTGTGGCTTTATAACAGCTTGCTAATACAAGCTTCTTTCACTAACCTGTCTCAGAACATCAAACAAAAGCAAAATCAAATAAAAATGTAAACTTAATAGCCTGTGATATATGTGGATTATATCCAGTGAAAACATTTTTGATAGAACAATTTTATGTTTAAAATGAAGGCTGATTGAAGCTGGAATACTTTGTAGGAATACAACTATTTCAGTGACATATTTTATGGGAAAAATGTCTCAGCAAATTGCTTTGATTTTCTTATTTGTGTCACTAACGTAAAAATTATTTGTTTTGAGAAAATAAAAAATGTGTTTTTGAATTTACCACACTGTTTTGTCTTGACATATAGCAATTACTGAATCCATCATGTAGTTTAATATAGTATATTTTATTCAATATTTCATTACAGTGTTTTTCAAAATTGCAGTGAGGAATTTCTACTTTTCCAAAGTACTACATCAATAATTTTTCATGAGACTTTCAAAATTTCTGTTTCCTGAAAGTCTCTCTTTAATCTTTTCCAATTTTCTGCTCTAGTCCAATATACAAACATAATTTTATCATGTTCACAGCACTATCAAAGGTTGAATTTCTGGCCGCTTGTAGTACCAACTCAATCATGTGTACTTGCAGATTGAAGTCTCTGCAGATAATGCCAACTGCAGTCAAATCTGTGCACATTAGGTCCAGATTGTGGGATACATCCTATTGCAATCTGAGCTAGTACCTGGATACCTCATGTATATCCTCATCACTGATTCTGAAACTGCAGTTTCAGTCACAGAATCATAGAATGGTTTGGGTTGGAAAGGATCTTAAAAATCATCCAGTGCCATCCCCTGCCATGGGCAGAGACACCTCCCACTGTCCCAGGTTGTTCCAACACCCGTCCAACCTGGCCTTGGACACTCACAGGGATCCAAGGGACAGCCACAGCTTCTTTGGGAAATCCGTTTTAGGATCTCCACCCTCACATCCAGGAATTCCTTCCCAATATCCCATCTCTCTGTGCCCTCTGGCAGTGGGAGGCCATTCCCTGTGTCCTGTCCCTCCATGCCTTGTCCCAGGTCCCTCTCCAGCTCTCCTGGAGCCCCCTTAGGCCCTGGCAGGGGCGCTGAGGTCTCCCTGGAGCCATCTCTTGTGCAGGTGAACACCCCCAGCTCTCCCAGGCTGGCTCCATGGGAAGACTCATGGAGATAAACTTCTGTGAAAAAGAGATCCATTTCAGAAGAAAAATATGCCAAGTCAGCAAGATTACATTCTGCACATAGATGTGCATAGGAAAATCATGGCACGATATCGACAAAGGAGAATCCAGCTGCCTGGAGCTCCTGGCTGGAGAGCAGCTGCTCCCTTTCCTACTCCACCTGCTCACCTCAAAATGTGGTGGTGGAAGCACTGGAAATCCTGTTCTGGGATTCCACATTGTAGTGCATGGTAGTGAGCCACACATGGCCACGATTTGTTTATGACAGATGGCTCTTCCCAAAAATATGATGTGCAAGATTGTGCTGACTTGGACAGTTCTGCATAAACTGAGGGGGATTGACAGGGTGTAATATACATTTTCTGTTTACTAAAAGTCTAGAAGAGAATGGGCCAAGCCCAGCAAAGAACAGCCTGTTTCAAAGATATTATGGCTGGAAAATGTTATTTCTCACAGAGATCATCTCTCTATAATAAGCTTCATGGTGATCCTGTATGCTGGGGGAAGAAAAAAAACCCACAACTATGCAGATTAGGAAAGGAGTCAGTCACATGATTTTTATTTGTATGCTATCATGGAGATGTCTGTGAGAGGAAAAGAGAACTTCTGCTTGTCTCCACAGCTCTGCTCAAAGCCAGCCTAGCTGGAAACAAGCTACCTCATGGCCTAGAAACTGCTCGTGGGAACTATGTGCAATTCAAATGCAAGAAAGAGAATTTCTCAGTGATGAACTGGCACCCTCAGAGAGGCTGTGTTGATGGACAATTTGCAACAGTTAGCTGTGAATTGGACCAAACAAAGTACATATGCAAAGTACACACTTGCTGTAGTGACCACCTGGAAGGGCCATGCTGAAAATCCCATCTGGGACTCTGTAGCTCTCATGTAGGACTTGCTCTACCTTTGTTGGTCTTTTTCCTATTCTTTGTTGGATGTATGCTGAATGGAGAATGCATGCATAATATGGGGTTGACCAAAAAATGTTTTCTAAATCCTAAGGATTATAATTCATCATGAGATATTGGGCTTGTTCTGGTGTCCCTGAACAGTAGGGATTAGTGTAGGTCTGGTGGGGTTAATGCAGCTGAACTGATTTGTGCCAGCTGAAGATCAACTCCCATTTTAAATATTTTACTGGAAAAGGAGGAATTAATTGTTTTGCTCCAGATTTTTCCAGATGTTGGAGACTGGAACCTGCTACTGAAACAGGATCTCTCATCCCCTTTAGCTTTTCAGATTACACAGCAGACAGACAGACAGAGCATAGAGAGCATTTTTGTTGCAGGTTCTATTTTTGTCACTTCCTCTGAACTGTGCAAAACCTCCCATGACTAAAATGTCTTTCTTTGGCGTAGGGGAATGGCGTCTTTTGGGATGATATAACTGAGTTGCGTGGGAAGCATTTTTTTCCTAGGGTAAGAAACTGATATTAAAAAAAAAAATACCGTTACATTCCAAACTGAGATCTTTGGGAAAGTTCATGGGAAATAGGAGAGATCTATCCTCAAACAGCCGATTAATTCACTCTTAGGTTAAAATGTGGGACTTCTCAGCATTTCAAAGCCCGTGTTTTTAGGTACTTGGAAGGAGCCTCCACTTCTGTAGCTGTCACATTGATTGGAACTCCTTCAGAGAAAAGAATTTAAACCATATGTGCTTCTCTGAACAATTTAATTTCTATCAAAGCTAACGTTTGTTGATGACAAAACATTTTGCTTTAAAAATTCCTCTGATGATAAGAATTCACTAAGTAAAGTTTACATAACCTCTTTGGAGACTTGACAGAAAAACCATGTCTTGAAAGCATCTGAAATTTGACTGCTTGAAGACAACTGTGCCTTTCTCTCTACAATTAGTACAGCTGAGTTCTGAGTTCCGGAAAAACACTTCCAAAGTTCCTCACTGGCCTCACCAGGTTTTTCTCTCAGACTGTATAATCCCATGATTACATGGTGATATTGATGTGATGTGACATGGTGTGTCAGTGGAGTTTCTAACCACTTATTTTGTACCACTGAAGGGAAAACCCAACAGCCTGCATGCCTAAACTGAAGGAGAATTAAGAAAAAGAAGGAAATCTGATAATCATTATTGAAGTCTGTTTACAAGTAAATGGCGGCTTTTCCTGAAAGTTTCGGCTGCTGATAGAGTTCACAAAATGCTTTGCAGCCTGCCACTCCACTCAGTAGATATGTCTGCTGGGCTGTTCAGGAACCACCTGTATTTGGCAGTAATTCAGGAGGATGCTTGATGGGTTGACAGAACCTCCCCCCTTTATCAACCTTGTCACACAGATGAAATCCTCGAGCTGGTTATTACATAACCTTGGGCATTCCCTCAGCTGCCCTGCTGGCTTTTTCTTGCTGTTCTCAGAAGTGGTGGCTTTTCTGATCATGAGTGTAGGGGGTGGGTATGGTGGTCTTGCAGTCACTAACTAGGTCACTGCTATGGGCTTGTCAAAAATGGCATTGCATCCCCACCACCTGGAATTGCAAAACTTTGCTTAAGATTTTTACCCTGCAATCAAGAAAATACATTTTTCTGCCTTTCTTTGAAGGAGAATGCAGTGTAGCTGAAATCCTATTAAGAGAATAATGATAAAAAAGTCACTTCAGATAGCGTAACCATTAAAGCTGCCTCCCTAGCTTTCCTGAGAGAAAGGTTAAATTAGCGGAAGGCACAAAGAACGATCAGGGAGATACTGAATGTTGACTCCTTTGTTGAGTGACAGATGAACACCTGACGCGGCTCCGCCAGAGAAATTCCCCGTTCCCGCTCCCGGGCCGTGCCAGGCGGGGCCGCCCCGGGTCCGCCCTGGCCCGAGCGCGGAGCCGAGCAGGGCTGGCTGCTCTCAGGGGCTGCCGTGGTTCAGCGCCTGGGACCGGGCAAGGAACGGGCAGGAGCCTCTCCTGAGCTCCCCCAAGAGAGACAGAGACGAGAAAGCTGCAGAACAAAGCCAAGCACAAACTTTTAAACAGGGGAGGAACAGGGGGAGGATACAACTCTTCAACCAATCAGGGATACAGCAGAGAGGAGATTAAGGAGGGACTCAGAATATGACAGCCAGCAGGAAAGACAAAAGGAGTGGAAAGGGCCACATGGACCAATGGTGTGTGGTGGAATAGGGGAATTTCAGGGAGGAGTTTAGGATTTAGGACAGGGAATTCTCCAGAACAAGGGGTAGGAATTAGGGAGGATTGACATTATGTAGATGAGGTAACAAGTAGATCTAGGGAGTGAATGACAACTGGGAGAGGGAACAGAAAACTTTGAGTAAAACCATAGGTCTGGGAAAAATAGGAACAAACCATTCAGCAGGGGTTACTGTGAATGAAATATGCATAAAGAAAAGCACACCACCACAAACATCTCCAAGCACTCTCTCATAGCAGAGGGAGTGCTGAATCCAGCATAAAGAATGGCTTTTGAGAAATGGCAGCTGGCAAAAACACAGTGTAGTATGTGAGGGAGCACTGAAAAAAGAGGAAAAAAACAACTGAGATGGGATACCAGATTCAGTGGTGCAAAATTTGCTATAATAACTACTTTAAAATGGTGAACAGACTTGATTTTAAACTCCTTTGTAAATAACATGAGCTGGAACTTGTCAAATTGCATGGTGTTCCTCCGGATCATGTGGCTATTTGGGGGGAGTAGACCTCATTGCTTCTCAAGAAGCAGTGTTGATATGGTACCTTAGCTCTGCACAATGAAGGTATGTGGAAGATTTGACATGAACTGGCTCCTCCCAGAGGTGTAAGAATTCCTGATGAGTGAATATTTTAGTATTTGAAGTTCTCTCTTTGGAAAAACTGATGGAAGTTGAGCATCTCCAACTTTAAAACCATAATTGCTATTATTTGCCTATTTCCTCAAAAGGCTACAGTACAAACAGATCTAGCAAAATAACACTGAAGAGTCAGTGAGTGTTTAGCCCTAGCAGTTGTGAACTATCTTGTCTGGTCAACTATGCCTATTTTTTCTAAGGTCGTTCATAAAAGCGGCAATAAAATCTCATCTTCAAACTTATCTAAACTTCTTAAAAAATTCAAAACAAAATTGCTGTATGAGAAAATTACATCCTGATTTAGAACGCTTGAGATGTAGCAGTCTGAGCTGTGATTTTTGGAAGTGTTAACTGTGCATGATTTTCAGATGAAATCAAGAGGAACAGGAGGGTGTTGTTTAGCCACAGTTTCACACCTTCATCTCTGGTGAATGCTCACTTTGCTGGTCTGGTCTACACTGATCTTAAAAGACAGCTGCTGCTCTCTGACAGCTCTTTGGAGTGTAAAGTGATGCTCGTTTTAGTCTTCACCTTGCACTGGTCAGAGGAATCAAACTCACCTTCAAGCTGTACTGGCCTGGGAGCACCCTGAAGGTGCGTTATGCTCATAATGCCCGTGTGAGTGCCCTTTTGCTGAGACTTAAAACACCTCTCCACTTACAAAGAGTCCCAGAGTATCCTGAGTTGGATGGGAACCGCAGTGACCATCAATGTCCAGCTCCTGGCTGTGCACAGACACCCCAACAATCCCACCCTGTGCATCCCTGGGAGTGCTGTCCAAATGCTCTGGAGCTCTGGCAGCCTCAGGGCCATGCCCATTCCCTCCTTTCCCTGGAGTGTCCAGCACCCTCTGGGGGAAGAGCCTTTCCCTGATATCCAAACTAACCCTGCCTGGCACAGCTCCAGCCATTCCCTTGGGTCCTGCCAGTGGTTACGAGAGAGAAGAACATAGCACAGGCCCACTGTGTGGGTTTGGGTGAGTTACCACATCTAAGGTGAGTCCAAGGTGATCATCTGCTCCAGCCATTACAGCATATCCCTGTACCAAAGGCATAGGCAGCTCTGTAGCTCCCAACTCCCTTCACTGACAGTACATACAACATTTGTAAAGCAGAATTCAACTGACCTGCTTTAGGTGCCTTCTGAAGACCTGAAGAATCATGCTCCCAAAAGTGCTACTTCTAGAGAACAAGCTCAGATGTATCTGTATTGTTGATGTCTAAAGTTGGGTAGAATGACTCCATTTTAGGGGGATTTAAGATATGATACTGTGAGTCTAAGCCCATGCAACCCCTGGCCACATGATGGTTAGATAAAAATAATTAAATACTGGTATAATGGTCAAAGGCAAAGCAAACAGGATCAATCTTGGCTCAGGTACTAACATAGCTAAACAACCTGTGCAATGAGCTGACTCCTTCCAAACAACTCAAAATTCAGCCAAGAATCCTGAAGGCTTCATCACCAAACTAGTGAAAGCTTTGACATCTAAAGGTGCTTTTGAGAAAGGGAGTCTTAGTAGGCCACCAGACTACTAAATCACAAAATCTTGTGAACTTCTGGCTTGACATACTATTAGTATGTTTTACTAGCTTGTCATGGAACATTATTAGTTTAAGAGTTAGAGATGGATAAACACATGTAGTGAAATTTGGGCATTTGGACTTTGTCCTTCAGCTTCTGCAATATCCCTGTCTTAAACCTTAACAAGACTGTGGAAAGCAGGGCCCCTCCATATGTAAATGTGGGTTTTCTTTTCCCAGAAAATTGAAGCCATTTACCTTGGATTAGCTTGGAGAGAAGCAGGACAGTGTTTACTGGATAAGGCACGTTAATATCTTCACAAATAGTGACCTCTTGCAAACTGTGGATGCCGTCACATATACAAATCCGGTTAAAAAGATAAACAAAGACAGAGAAAGCATCCAGTTGTCAAGAACGCATTCCTAAAGAGATGAGAGACCACAGCTGAAGAAGAGCTCTAGGTCTGTTTTAAGTCTGCTTTTTCTCTCTGTTTTCCTGGAGCTGGTGTGTGGCATAGATTCATCTTTATCTTTGTGTCCCTATGAATGTCTTTTTTTCTGTTCAGGCATAATTTGTTTTATTTTCTATTGCAACTGTATGTCACCACTTCCAAATGTAACCCTGAATTTTTTTTTCTTCATAACAAAAGGCAGTGTTAGAAGGAAAATGTGAGGAGATTAAAAAAAAAGAAAGATTTAAAGAAGTTGGTCATACAATTGTAGAGTCTTGAACCTAAAGGGGAAATACAACACCCAGCAAGGGATGTTTCTCTGCTGCTGTAAGTCTTTTTCAACAGTGTAATAATTTAATCTGGTTTCAGCCACAGGCTGAAGAAGTGCATGCTCTAGTTACCTCAGAAAGTCATTTTTTGTGGGAACATTTTAGTAAGGACTGCAGTACATTTAACCTGTCTTGCCTTACTTGAACTTTGAACCACTGCATGCTGTGGAGCTGTCTGTGAACAGCCTGTCCCGAATGGGCAAAAGCTTTTCACTCCTCCCTCTCCAGTCTCTTAGAATGGATCTGAAATAAGATGTCTCCAGGTCAGCACCTGCAGGTCCCTGGGGAAGCAAATCACCACACTCAGACCACTCCCAAGCGGACTGCTGGGAGGAAGAGGACCAGGAACAGGTGCTGATCCTGTTCTGTGAGTTTGGCTTTTTGTTTTCTGATTTTCTGTGAGTTCTGTCTGAAAACAGAGTCCAGCTCAAACAGCATCTTTGGGGGCTTTCTCTGTTTTGTTAGTTGTTTTAAAAAGTGTAACTTTGTTTACTGCTCTTCTACTTTAGTTTTCTTGCTTTTCCAGCTAAACTGAAAGTTATTTCTTTGCCCAGCCCAAGTGCTATCCACAAAATGGAGGAGCAGAAGAGAAACAAAAAAAAGAATTCAAGAGTGAGTAAAAATTTTACTCCTGGAGAAGAGATTTCCATGGAGAGTCTCATGGTGTGTCTCTATCCTGATGAGTACAGACAGACTGAAGCTCCCTTTCACGAGCAGCCCCAGACTTGAAATATGTTTTAATTCAGAGAAGTACAAAGTCTTGTTTGGGTCTGGGTGGCCCAGGGTAGCTAACCCTGAGCCATCAAACCTGTTGTAAGTGCATGTGAAATTCCAATCAAATGCGGAGCCTGAGTTAGAATCTTAGCTGGAAATCTTAACTTTCCTCCCTCAGGGGTAGGGTCCCATCCTATGTGTGCATAGCTATCTCTCTAAGTCTTTTTTTGTCTTCTTGTTGCAGAGTGGGACCGTTCATCTGAAATCACGGTGAAATCACATATACTGGTATCACCTGAGTTTTCCCCTAAAATCTGTGGAGACAGACCCTAGGAAAAAAATTAAGCTGTATTTCTTCAAGAAGCAGATGTTTGAAGCTCATTATTTTCCTACACCTTGAGCATCATCTTCGCAGAAAAACATATTTCAGGTAAATTCTAACCAAACTGCACTCTGGAGTGCTGTCTTTTAGAGCACAGCTCATAAATATTACACTGGAAATGGGAGATTTGACACTTGAGACACGGTCTTTATTTGACATTGCCATGTTTTGGTGGATGTTTGGCCTGTTGGAGAGAGCAGAGCCCGTGGTCTTGTTAGAGCTTGATTAACAACCAGCTTTAATGCATGACCAGGCTGCCATGTACCATGGCAATCATTCCATGCCTCTACACTGACTACATGACCCCGGCAATAAAAACACTGCTGAGTGCTGAGAGCAGTTAAAATAGAAATAACCCAGAAATGCAAAAGCTGAGAGAGTGGCGCGGGATTTTTCCTACTGGTTTGCTAATGAATCTTTACCAAGATGCTTGCCACAAGTTTTTGAGCAGGTTTGAAACCTGCCGACTCAGAATCTGAATTGTGGCATGGCCTAAGAACCATGGTGGGGCTGGAAAATCAGAGTGAATATTATCTCCTTGAGTTTTAAAGTTTTAGTGGGTTGGTGTGTTTGGTGTTTTCTTTTTTTTTTTTTTTTTTTTTTGGGTTTCTTTAGACATGTGACTTTATGCAGTGAAAATAAGTCACTTGGCTACCAGAAGACTGGTTTGAAGCAAACCAGGAATACATGAGTGTGTGGAGCAGAGACTGGTGTTTGTCCTGGTCTGCACTTCACAAACCCACAGCCAGTGTCATGGAGCCAGGACTCACTCCTTATCACAGGATATGCTGGGTTGGAGAGGACTCACCAAGACTGCTGAGTCCAACCCATGGCACAGGACCACCCTCAAGGGCCTCACTACGTGCCTGAGTGTGTTTTAATAATGTTTCTTAAACTCAACCAGGCTTGCTGCTGTGATCATTCCCTGAGAACCTGTTCAGTGCCCAGTCACCCTCTTGGGGAAGAACCTTTTCTCAATATCCAACCTAAACCTCCCCTGACACAACTTTGACCATTCCCTCCAGTCCTGTTTCTAGTCAAAGACAGCAGAGATCAGTGCCTGTCCCTTGATGTCCCTTGAGAGGAGGCTGCAGACCCCAGTGAGGTTTGAGCTCAGTCTCCTTTTGTCCCAGCTGAACAGGCCAAGTGACTTCAGCTACTCCTTGTATGCAACAGAGTATAAAAGAGTAACAAAAAAACGACCTTAACTAATTTTTCCTGTCCATACTACACATCCTTTGTGTGCAATCTGAACTGAGTTTCTTCCCCTGGCTTCAGGTCTCTGCTTTCTCTTGGGAATCATCAAAGACCTGTTAATTTTCAATGCAGTTCAGATAACGTGCACATTGACCCAGGCTTTACTTTGTAACTCACATATAAACTCCTCTGATGATGCAGAAAATGCCCAGGAAACCTTTAGTGACTGACAGCTGAGTAGTCTGGGCTTTCTGCTCTGCTGTGAGATGGTCTCTGCTATGGCATACTTGTGGCATGGATTCAGCACTGAGTCAGATGGAAGAGATCCAGCAACTGAATCACCAGTGCCAGTATCTGACATCTACCTACCTGCTAAGTTTATCCAGGCTCAACTTGGGAGGTCTGCTGGGTGCGAACCCCATCACGGCAGATGTGTTGGAACACTCCTCAAGCTCCTCCCCTTGCCCCCAGGAAAATAACTTTCAAGATTAAAATAGTGGAATAAGGCTGAAACCCTTGATATGCTCCAGGAATGGTAGTTTCCTTTTCAGTTCTTATGCAGAGCTGAGAATGGAGCCCTTTGGTTTGTTTGTTAGAATAAGATGGACTATTATATTCTTCTCTGGAGACACTTTTACTTTGAATTACTTTGAATTGTGGAGAGATACTGCACTACAGACCAACTTATTTTCTTTATCCACAGCAATAAATGCATTCCATAAATTGCAATTAAAGATGCAATTTGGGAGTCTAGCTAAATGAGTGGCAGTCCTCCAAATGTGTTGGCTTTTACTTTGAGAAAGGCCAGAGCTGTTCTGTATTTTGGCCATGCTTGTATGCCTGCTTGTGCCAAGCAGGACTCACTGAAGCTGGAGAGGTGTTGCCTTCAACAAGGCTGTAATGGCTTAGCATAGCAAACTGTCTTATGTTTTGTAATAGCTCTTCTCATTATCCATTAAATCAGGCTTGAGAGACAGGGCTAGTGTTAGCTACCAGCCGATAACACAGACCTAAATTGTGTTTGTACAGAGTGTGAATTTAAAATTTAAATTGTGCTGATAACTTGCAATATGCAGCTTGTCTTTGCAGGGTTCATAGTTGGATTTAAGAAATAAGGGGAATTTTGCTTTTCCACATTTCTGAACTCATGTGGAGAAGGGAGCCTAAGGACAGTCTGCCTTTCACTCCTCATTTAAGATTGTCTGATGCAGCTTGTGTTGTCTTGATTATGTGACAGCAAAAGCCCCACATGACTTCCTAAACTCTTATTAAATTGGCAGTGTCTCAGTCCTGTAACTCTCCATGTCCAGAAAAAAAAACCCAAAAAACAAAAAACAGCAAACCAAACCCAACATTTTCTAAACTTCAGTGACATGTCACCAGTTCAGCCAAGGTTTTGGGGTTTGCTGAGTCTGAAATGACAGTTCTGCCCTACAATCCTCGGCATTCATTTCAATAAATGCTATCAGATATGGACTGAAAAGTCAGAAGTTGATGGAGAAATGACAGATACATTGCATTAGAATATGTAAATATTATGCACAGTTTTCATATTTTTAATGGTGATATCAGGAAATGTTTCCATTTCAGAATCCAGATGGAAAAATTTGGCTAAAAATGTAGAGGAAATCTCATAAAAAATTCTGCTTTCACATTAAAAACTGCATCTATTTTCTCAGCTAAGCTATTTCTGAAGGATACAAGAAGAGACAGATGATGTAAGGAAAGAGGAGCTTGTTTTAAAAAGTGATATCTACTAATGCATATGTGTGTTTGTATTAGTAGTGCTGAAAAGAACTTTTACCCCTGAGAGTGTAAATTCATTTATAAAAAATGAGGAGAGGCAAGCAGATCCATATGTATCCAAGCCAGATCACTTTTTTTTTTTCCAATTAAAAAAAATTACATATAATGAACAATTTTAATGGAATGTAAAGCTCTGGACTTCCAATTTTCCCTCATTTTGCCAAAGTGAAGCCCACCTTGTTGCTGTGTCCAGTGTGAACAATGGCAGGGATTTGCTGGTTACACACAGGCTCAATCCATCCAGGATCTATGACCAAACTGTTTCCCCTACCAGAACGCTTTCTCAGGCAGTAGATTTTTTTTTTTCTTGGAGCTGTTTTTACTGGTGCTCAGCTAGGCAGAAATATAATCTTGGATTTGAAAATTATCTCACCTGCTCGAGCTCATAATCCTGTGTATGTCCTGTGTCAGTCCTGTAACTGAGCTGGCTCCTGGGGGGTGTGGGCCGTGCTGCTGTGGTGGGGCTGTGTGTGCTCCCTGCAGGTGAGGACCTGACTCCTTACAACAGCTGCTGCCATTATGTACTCAAATAACACCACAGCCTTTACATTGCTTTGTTGGCACATTTTTTGCTATTAAAGTATAACCCCCCCCCAACCAGCTGTGTTTGTCTTTCTTTTCTTTCTTTTTTTCCTGTTTCCTTTTCTTTGGTTTTCTCCTCTAAAACGTTTTTGCCACCTCTTCTTTTTTTCTTTTCCCAGTGCATGTATACTTCTGTTTCATTGGTCTATACAGAGAAATTCTGTTTTCTGTTGTAATTTTCTTTCCCTCTTCTTTTGTCTTCTGCTGTTTTTTGTGACTTTTCCTTCTTTCCCTCCCTTTTTCTGCTCACTGCCCCATGAACTTCCCCAGGCCTATCAACACCACTGACGTAAAGGATGCTCCATGGAAAAAAAGACATAAAGAACTTGATAAGCAGCAAGGGATCTTGGTGAATGTAGCTTTCTGGCCAGTATCTAACTCAATATCTAACTGCCAGGTGAACTTGCTGTAAAAGTACTTCCCACCTACAGGATTCTCCTCCTCCTGGCAGGAGGCGGCTCACTGCTGCTTGATATGTAAGATGGGTGGATAGTATTTGATTTATGGGGCAAAGCACCCAAAAAAGCCCATGAGAGATGCCATGGACAGGTACATGGGGACAGTTCAAGGCTGGTCTGATTTGGGTTTTTATTGTGTGTGTGCTCAGAGCCAGAATCATTGCCTCGGGCTGGGTAAAGCCTGCTCGGGGAAGATATCCAGCTTGGGGTGAGACTGAAATTTATGTACCCACTTTCACCAATTGTACCAGAATGGAAGCCTTTTCCAAGTAAAAGCTGTTTACAGACCCTGAGGTGCCTGCAAAGCTTGGCAGCTGTGCTGGGAAGGAAGGTAAGAGGACAAAGCAATTTCTTTTGATGTTTTTCTTTCAGTGCTGCTCTAGTGGATAAATTTTGACAAAATGTCTCCTTCCTGGTCCACTGGTCACAGTTCCCAGTAGAGGTATAGAAGTGGGCAGGGTCTTTATCATGCCATTTTTTCCATAGCAGAGGATTTGTGGAAATAGCACTGAACACTCAGAGGAGAACAAACTGTTCTTTTGCAGAAAGCCTAAATATGGGACAGGAGTGCCTACAGAACCACAGAATGATAGAAGGGTTTGATTTGGAAGGGATTTTAAAGATCATCTGTTTCCACACCACTGCCATGGGAACACCTTCCACTATCCCAGGTTGCTCCAAGCCCCATCCAACCTGGCCTTGTACACTTCCAGGGATGGGGCAGCCACAGTTTCTCTGGGTAGCCTGTGCAAGGGCCTCACCAACCTCACAACCAAGAATTTCATCCTAAAATCTCATCCTACTCCGACATCTGTCAGTGTGAAGCCATTGCCCCCATATAAAATGCACAAGAAATGTTCTTTCTGTTTCTGCTTTCAGGAACCCGAATAGACTGAAAGTCTAATGAAGGTTGTACTTTTAAGACCCATAGATTTTCATGTGTGCATTTTGGGTACCTTTACTAAGTTACATATGTTTTCCACAGACTGGGAAATATCAGCTACAGGCAGAAGGCCTTTCTGAAGGATCAGCAAAGTTCGAAGTAGCAAAATAGATGCTTTCTCAAACCCAAAGGTTTCGTTTAGAACATGTCATTGTTAAAAAATAAACAGAGAGCCCTCACAGGTTTGAAAGATATGTCTGACTATTGTAAAGCAGGATGTTATCCTGTGTGAGACTGATAGGGTTGAGGTTGGAAATAGTGCTACCAGTGCAGTTGGGTTGGATCCACATGGATCAGCCCCTCAGGCATTCACCCAGTGCTTTGGGCAGAGGCTGAGCCTGCTATCTGCTGTGCTACTGCTGCTCAAACGAGTTGGTTTGAAGCAGTGGGTGCATCCCATGAGCTGCAATTACAGCTCATTTGCTCCGTGGTCATGCTAAGAGTCACCTGTGCTATTCAGGGCTGCCCCTTCTGTGATGTGCTGGTTATGGCGGTGTGTTGCAGTCGTAAACTCACTGGGGTGCTCCAGTTTTGGGCACCACCTAAACAGCACACCACCACCTCAAAACTGATGTGTTCCAAACAGTCCACTTGCCCAGTGTCAAGTCCCTCAACTGAGAAGGATTTTTTAAGGACAAAATTCCAACACAAGAAAATATTTTAGGTGAGAAGTGGGGCACATACACTGTAGAAAAAGGAAAGAAAAAGACTTAGAGAATGTTGAAAAATAGTCTGTCTCAAAAAGTGAAACCTATTTTAAGGTACCCTAATATTTCCAAATTTTCAGTATAAGAAAATTGAAGCAGAGTACAGTTGGCATGAAAGAAGCAAGGCTGATGCTATTTTAGAGCATGACTTTGTGCGTGCAATAGCCTCCAGCATGACATAAAGGGCACAAAAATGGAAAAATAAAATAAATACTAGATGAGAAATTTATGACTCAGATGATTAATGAGGGATGAGAAAAGCATCTTTCTTTTCAAAGATGTATTAAGACAGCAACCAAATGTTATTATTGGGACAGTGGGTAGAGCTGGGAGATAACTTTCTCTGCTGTGTTATGCCTCCTGAGTAGCTGAGCAGAGATTTCAATAGACAGTGCTATCACCCTGACGCCTTCCCTAGACAATAAATAACCTGCAGACCCATAGCCCTGCTTAATGGAGCCAGATGCCAGAGTCTCTGGGTGAAGTGTGTGATCTGCACTGTGAAGTAGATCAGACTACTGGTCTCCTCTGACCTTAAAACTCATAAATCATAGCCAGAAATGAACACTCCCCATGTAAACCATGATCCAGAACTATGAGAATTGTAGGATCATAGAATCCCAGAATGGTTTGGGTTGGAATGGACATTCCAGATCATCCATTTCCAACCCTGTCTCATAAGCACGGGCACCTTCCACTATCCCAGGTTGCTCCAAGCCCTGTCCAGCCTGGTGCTGGACACTTCCAGGGATGGGGCAGTCACAACTTCTCTGGGCCTCAGCACCCTCACAGCCAAGAACTCCTAATATCTAACATAAATCTACACTGTCTCACTATAACACCACTCTCCTTTGTTCTTGTTACTCCAGGCCTTGTGCAAAGTCCCTCTCCAGCTCTCCTGGAGCCCCTTTAGGCACTGGAAGGAGCCCTAAGTCTCTTCAGATCCTTTTCTTTTCCAGGTGAACATCCCCAGCTCTCAATACTAGCTACAGGGCAGATGAGATCCGGCCCTTGTAACATCAAAGACAAAGACAGTTATGAGCCAAGATAGACCTGGAAGGCTGTATAGGAACTCAAGCTGTCTCCTTTCAAAGTGTTTTGGCACAAGGATTTAGCATGCAGCCTGACCAGGGGCTAGAGTTCACAGCCCAGGAGCTCCTGCTGCTGTCTCAGTGCAGATGTAACTCCTCCTGTCACAGAGCAGAGGGCCTAGAGCCTGGGAAAAGGAGAAGTGCTCCAAGTAGGATTTTTATGGGCCTAAATCCAGAACTCTGATGCTGATTCAACTGTTATTTACCCCCGCAGGCAGTTATGTTTTAAGGGCACTTCAGGTTTTTATGGTTAATTTTTCCAGATGCCTGAACTTTTTTCTTGCTCCCAATAAATTTCTAGAAATTAACAATGACTTTGGTTTTTCTCCCCTGAGAGGCATGAGCCAATGGGTTTCCTCAAATTACCTCCAAGGCTGTTTCTTTTCGACTTTTGCCATTTTTTTCACTACACCAGAAGGAAGACCCTTCATTCAAACAAGAGAATTCATGCTCAAAGGGGGTATCCATACCCACCCTTTTCCCTCCATGAGGGTGTCAAATCCCTGTTTCTGGTGTCTCAGGAAACTGCTGTAACCACTAGTCTGTAAAGTGTTGTAGGAAAGAATTCAAGATTCATGGTCAGACTGAGTGAATTCAAGATTCATGGTCAGACTGAATTGTTCAATTCACTTCCAGCAGTGTAAGGGAGGAGCTGGATCTGCTATTAAGAGTAGAAGAAATTGGATTTTTAAAAGAAAACCGCTAAAAATGGTGAAGCAGAAGTGGAAGATTTAGGTAGATATTATGTTACTGTTCATACAAACAATTTAGTCAGTGTTGGAAAGCAACAGGTTAGTGTTGGATCTCATCTCTATTCAAATCACAGTAAGTGGTATTTTGCCTTCTGGAAGAGATTTTAGTTTTTAAAACCACAAAAAGACACCAAATTGAAAACCCCATTTAAAGTAAGCATCATTAAAATGCAATATTTTCTGTTTAAATTTGTATGTGACTGTAAGCTGATATCTAGCTTTTTTGCTCTAAATATAGTATTTCTTTTCCTGCTGAAGTCAAAAGATGGGGTTTTTGTTCAAATAAATGTTTATATGTAGAATAAACCAAATCACAATATTAGCATGAGCATCTCTCAGAATTCTTTTTTAATGAATGGCTGCTGTTTTCATAAAACTTTCCCCAGCCTTGGCTAGATCCCAGAAATTCCCCCACAAGCCAATGGGAATTTTTTCTTTAATATTCACGGCTCTTGAATCAAATGTCTCAGGAAAAAAAAAAAAAAAGCAAAAAGGAGTGTCTTGATGGACTGAAGTATTTAATTAGTGTTTAAAACACTTAAAACGTGTTTTATCTTCTGGATTTTTGTCCTGCTTTTCTTTTGCTCCTTTGGAATGACTTCAGAATTCTGAACTCTTTCTCCCCCTGCCAGGTGCTGCCAAGGGGATGAATCTCCATATACGTCCCCAATTCGTGTCCTTGTGGGCACTCTAATCCTTCCCCTGAGTCTTAATTAGCAAGAAGCAGCACTTGCAGCTCTCAGAAATTCGTATGTTGGTCAGTGACCAGTAATTTCATGGAGAAAGGCCAGGTCGCAGTTAAAATTGACCAGATAAGCTTCTGGTTTTCATGAAAAACTCTGGAATTTAATATCTTTGAGGGCTCTGCCCTTCTGGTGAAGTTGATCTGTAGGTTTACAGGTTATTGAAAAAGAATGTCAGGTAGCTTGACAAGCACAAAGTCGGAACACATAAGTCCTGTTTCCTTGGCTAAACACCACCACAAATAACTTTTGAAAAAGCAGATTCAATGTACCTGGATTAATCTTATCTCTAGCAGTGATTTAGAAGCAATATACAGAATAACATGCAGGGAGAGTTCTGTGCTAGTGATACACATCTAGAAACTTTTCCAGCATTACTAACTTCTAAACTTCTGATTTTGATAGCATCCTCCTCCACACAGCAGCAAACTCAAGTCAGCTAAAGAGATAAGCAGCTTATCTATTTTAAAGTTCTTTTTCTTTCCTCGTTCCTGCAGGTACTTCATCAGTTCAAAAGCTCAAGGCAAAAGGACATTCCTGGGAGAGATTCACTGAGTGAGAAGAGGAAAGAGCAAAATGCAAACACAGCTGATCCTCAGTGAATTGAAGCCTCCTCCAAAGGCTGTCACAAATAGGTACACACACATCTAGCTTTGCTTTTTGGGATTCTTCTTTCTTATGTATCATATACTAATTATCTCACCAGTCTGTGTGCAACATTTGATTTGGCATTTTTCCTGCTTCTTGCTTGTAAATTTACATCAGAGAAGAGATAGAGTGAGATTATTAATTAAAATGTATCCACAGGTGTCTTTCCAAAGGAAGGGAGAAGAACTCGTGTATGAAACATATTCTGCTTTCAGATTACCTTTTAACACATTTCCATTTAGCTCTGAACCTCACTAATTTGCATAGGCAAGAGGATGAAAGCAGCAACAAACATCTCAGCTGGTTCTGAATTTCTCCCCACAGACAGAATTATATATCTACTCTTCCTTTCTCTATGTGTTTCTCTGAGGAAAGAGAGCACAGTGTTCACTTGCTGCTCTTGGTTCTTAGTAGTGGCATCCCAAAAAGAGGATTCCCTAATGAACCAAGACACAGTAGGTGGGATTTCTTTGAGAAAAACTCTCTAGTGCTGACCTGTTGTATAGAAAGAGGGACTTAATCAGCTGTAGAGGAATGAGATGAATTACTGGTGAACACAATGGATCTGGCTTAAAGTTTGGCCTCTACAATCTTAGAGTCCTTTTCCTTAATGACACAGCCTTAATGACTCTGTGATTCTGTGAATTGTGGCCTTACATTATTTGATGTTTGGACTGATTTTTGTGTGATGAAGCCCCACCGCCCCCCATTATGACCACTGCATGCTGGATCAGTGAGGAGAAGCCAAGAGGAGATATCAGATATCAACAATGTCACTAACAGCTGAGGGGAAGTAAAGGAGTTATCATAGAATATCCAAGTTGGAAGGGGCACACAGAGATCATCCAGTCCAGATTCTGGCCCTGCACAGATATCCCAGCAATCCCAGCCTGTGCCTGAGAGTGTTGTCCAAATATTTCTGGAGCTCTGGCAACCTTGGGGCTGTGCCCATTCCCTGGAGAGCCACTGCCCCATTGGGTAAGGAGCTTTTCCTGATATCCAACCTAAAGGATTTCCCCCTTGATTTTCTATGTAGGTGCTTGTCTTATCCTGCATCTAACGTAAATTAGTTGTTCAGTAAGTGGGAGACACCCTATAGCTGATGGAGGTAGAAGGTGGATGTGAACAGAGGAGGATGCATGAGAAGATCAGCTCAAAGCTGATGTGCTGCTTGGGAAAAAGGTGCAAATTTTTTCACACTGAGTTAGGAGTCACTTTTTCACCAGGCAGTGGCAACACACAGGACAACACCTAAATGCAGTAAATATAACAACATTTGGTGGGTGGCTGTTAGGTGATCACCTAACCTGCTCTTCAGGTGTTGAAATGTGAGCTCACCAGTCTAAAGTGCCCTGCTTTTAAAAGCTCAGTGTATGAATGTGCATAGTAACAGAAAAATTTTTGGTCTGTGAGTATTTTTTTTAGTTTGGTCCTCAGCTCAATGTACAGACAATCATTCAGTGTTCCATTAGATACTTTCTCTTTTATATTTGAAAGGTTATTTTTACTTTCTGACCAAAAGATTCTCTTTTTTTTACCTGCCACTTATTTGCTACTTATGACTATACCCAAATTTCTATTAAAAAATTTTTTTATAAAAGAAGCAAATTTAATGAAATGCATCCTGCATAAAAAATAAACAAGCAAGTGAAAAGAAAAACACACCTTTCAGAAACTAAAATTGTTAATTGCAACTGCAAATATTCCTTTTCTTTCTTTTCTTTCTTTCTTTTCTTTCTTTCTTTCTTTCTTTCTTTCTTTCTTTCTTTCTTTCTTTCTTTCTTTCTTTCTTTCTTTCTTTCTTTCTTTCTTTCTTTCTTTCTTTCTTTCTTTCTTTCTTTCTTTCTTTCTTTCTTTCTTTTTTCTCACCTTTTTCTGCTTTTCAGCTACAGCACAATAGGAAATCCTTGGTTTTTATTTTTTTTTTCTGCTTCAAAGAGCCCCACAACAATCTGATCAAATCTTTAATGGACCTATGGCTTCAAAAAAACCCAACTCTAATATAATTTACACAAGTCCTATAGCACCCAAATAGTCCTGACAATTCAATGAACTTCTGCATTTCACTGGAATCCTTATGAACCGTATTGGGTAAAGTGGAGCTGTTAATGAAACTGGAACTCTATAATTACAACACACTCATCCTTGAAGTTGTAGGCAGCTGTGGGGAAGGGTTGTCTGTTTGTGTCATTGAAATATCATTACAAATTATCTGTGAGTTAACTACATTTAGACAGAAGTTCAGGGGAAAAAATCTTCCTTGATAATGACAAGACAAAAATATCCATAAAAAGGAAATAAAGCTGATATACTTATTTTTTCCGTGACATACATTTTTTACATGGCTTAGGGGCTTTGCTTTTTGAGAGTTTACGTTGTTGTCAACTGTCAGGGCTATTCCATGCATGATTTATGTATGCATAATAAAGACATCATGGTTGAGGGACTGATCTGTGATTTCCGACAGCTTTGAAACTAACAGCAATAAAATATACTGCACATTAATAATATAGGCTTTAGTTAAAAAAGATCAAATTTTGAAAAATGGGAAGCATATTTATTTTCAGTTGCTTCGTCTACTCTTTTATTTTTTTTATTTTTCCCCCCAGGTTGAATTGAAAGACAGCTTTTTCGGGGAGACAGGCCTAAGATTTCCAGTCTTTGGGATCTTTTGAGGAATCGTTTAAGCCGTCTCAGTTCAGATTTAGGACAGTCTGTGAAGGTGTGGGGGCTGGAATTGAAATCACCTCCTCCTGAAGTGTGGCAGGACTTTGCACGCCGTTTTTGCAGCGGGGCCAGAGTGCTGCTAGCCCTGACCCGGACCATGGGCAGAGATGGCTGCAGGCAGGCTCACGCCAGGCAGGGCTGAGCAGAGCCCTGGTAGCTCTCAGGCCACCGTGGGTGAGTGGTGCTGAGGCACATCTCACACAGCTCACCAGCCCGCGTGCATTCCTGCCTCGCTCCTGCAGCAGGGCTCATGAAGGTGGTTATCCACCTGCTGCTGTTGGTGGTTTGCAGCACAGGACAAACACACTGGGCAGAGAACACATCTCTACTCAGGATCACTCTAACTGATGACTGGATGAAAGGAACTTTTTCATTTTCTGTGATAAAATCAAGATGCAGGAATTCAGTAATTAGGGTGGAATTCCACAGTAAACTTTTGCTAACCAGTCTCTAGCTCCTGCACTTCTGTCCATCCCCATGAAATTATCCATTTTATAATGATAGAACTTCATCAGGTATCTAGGGAAATTTTACTGGTGCTGCATTGCAGTCACATTTCAAAATTTGCCTCTGTTCAGGTTAATGAATTGAAACGGAGGATTAGATAGTGCTTAATGACAACAAGAACATGACAAAGGTGCAAAACCCTTCAGGAGTTGTCTCCAAATGTACATTAAAGTTCACATTTGGCTCTGCAAGTAATGAAGGCGGACAGAGGCTCTTCATAGCCTCAGAACCTATTTTAATTACCCCCTCCCTGGGAAATTATTAACAGGGGAGGAGAGAACTGCCTGAGAGCGTGAATGCTAATGGGTTCCCCCGAGAGTACAAGTCCAGAACATCAAGGAACATATGATGGGCTAACAGCCTCTCCAACAAGTTACTGCTGGCTTGGAGGTGGGATGCTGCACTAGAGATGTCGGTGATATTCCTGAATGACTTGAGGACTAAAACATGTCTTTATAAAAACAAAGCTGTTCTTGTACTAAAATATTCAAGGGGAAGGGAAATTGTGTTGCTAAAGCTTGGGCTTTTGACACAGTCAAATGCTGTCAGAGCAAATAAGGGAAGGAAGGTGGAAAGAGGATCTGAAGGATGTGAGAGCTGTGTCTTCACCACTGGTTAGGATGTTGCTTTTTAATAACAGCTGTACAAGTGATCTGTTAAGAGAAAGGAGGCTTCATGGCCAACCAGAGAAGAGAAACTGTTTCATACTTGAGCCATGTCAAAGGCATGACAAGGCTTGTAAAGAAAAATAAAAGGCCAGACACTTGTGGGATTAAATGTGAATTCATACCACAAAAAAGTCAGGTGTTGAGGTGTTACCTCAGGTCTAGCACATCAGGCATTAAATCATTAACTAAGGTTATTATTCAAAATCATGCACCTCCCTGATAGGTGGTCTAGGTATCAGATGAAATTGACCTTTGAACGAGCTGTGATGAGCAGGCACTAAAATAATATCTTTATTTTTTTATTTGTCTTAGAAACCTTTTGAAGCCAGTTCTACTACGTTAGGAAGGAATTTAACACATAAATGCCAGAGGCAGAGGATGGAGTCAGAAGTAATTCTTTCACTTTCTCAGGTATTTTCCCCTGAGGTCCTCCTCCCATCAGAAAACAGTCTGAGGAAAAGTCTTTGCATGGAGATGGCATTGTAATATAAAACCATTATTTCTTTGCTAGCCAGTTTGATCTGAAAGTAATTAAAATGTTATTTTACATTTGTTGCTTTTACCACATTTTATGCATTGTGTTCACAAGTCTCTTCTTTTTCACCTTTCCCAAATCACAAGTTAGAGTGAGAACTGGCTGGTGTTCATCCCAGCTAAACACAACCCTTGAGCCACCTGGTGAGGCTGCTCCCATTATTGCCACTCAGCCTGTTTCCCACTGGTAGACCTTCTGGAGAAACCCATGGAGCTAGGATAAAACTGAAGGCAGTATTTGGGAACTGGTTGCTCCCTGGCCACTACACAGGAGCATTGGGTTATTCACAGGTACATAGAAACAGGGAGTGAAGTGATGACAGGTGGGCACATGAACCTACCCCTGGTTGTTGTCCAGGCATGTTTATCACCATATGGGCTACATCTTCTCCTCTGCATTTCACACAGTGAGGGTGGTTTGGGTTCTCCCTCATAATCAAACTGATGGGGATGTCTGTAAGACAGTTATTTCTAGGGAGAGATTTGAGAGAATGCTTTGGGAGACTACCTGGAGGAGGACTGATAAGGCCAAATGACCTTTATGAACAAGTAAAACCTGGTGCGTTGTTTTCTAGAAGCTGTCTATGTATGGGCTCTTTGGATGTTGGTATAGAGAGAAACCAAACTACCTTTGGAATCAACATTGGCTACTTAGTGCCCTGGGGTTATGAATTTGCAATGAACACCAAATTTCCTGGGCTACTGGGCTTTATGTTCACAAAGCTGAGGTACTGGCATGGTGGAGATATGACTCTAGTTGTGGACAGGGTAAAAAACTTGAGGGTTCCTTCCAGCTCTGGATACGGTGTGAGCCTATGAAGTGCTGGAATCTGGCAGTGTGTGCATGTCTGTGTGCACACAGAGGGGTGGCAATGCTGGGGGCTCGTGCTCTGAGCTGCACCATGTTGTCATCGTCCCCCCCACAAGTCACACAGCCTCAGTTTAGTCAATTCTGGCTCCCCTGTGCTGCTGCTATCCATAATAAAATCACAATGCTTCTGCCTTCTCCCCCTCTGCCTTCTGCAGCTGTCACCACCTCATGCCAAGGGTTCAACATTAGGATTGTTTGGAGCTAAAATGTCCTGCTCAGATAATCATGCTTATATCAACTGAAAGACTTTCAAAGCACTCCAGCTTAGCCAAAATATGTGGTACACACCACGAGTCAAATCATCCCCTTTATAGTCATCTACGAAGAGTTGCTTTTTTTTTCAAACCAAGCTTTTCCATTATAATTTTCTTCCATTCTTGTTTCAGCTCACTAAACATTAACCACCATGACCTACTGCATAAACCCAAACCATATTAAACAGCTTAGGTTTATAGCCAAATCCTAACACCCTATTTGGGGAATGGCTGCAGTGCTTGGCTGTTTCTATAGTTCTGTGGTTTGGGGATTTTTTTGGACAAAGTCAAATCTTTACTTGACTGAAACATTTTGAACGTGTTTAACACCACACTGCTAAAGCAAAACACATAGACGGAACCAATCCATTTGTTTAAGAACAATTCAAATATTAAAACAAACCTAAACCCCAAACCTATCTTCAATACAGGTCCAAAACTTGTAAAAGGAACTGGCGAGTTTTTATGAACTAGCTTATATATATATCTGAGTGTATTTATGTCAGAACATAAGAAATGGCCTCCACCTTTCAATTTACTCGTGGCTCAGCATAATCATGTGCTTTCCCATAGATAAGAACACACTGCTCCTAACCAAGCTGCCAGCAAGCTGACGTAGAAAAGAATATTTCTGAATATCATGGTTTTCGTTTTCAAAGGAAAAGGCAATAGAAGGTGAGGAGGCAGAAAACTTCATAGGGTGACATAAACAAAAGGATAAACAGCAGGTCTGAAAATTCAGACAAATCATCATCAACCAGGGACATTCTGAGCAGTGTCTCCACAGAACCATACCAGTGCTTAGGGCTATGGCATGTTTTCATTACTAATCCAGGATTAGATTTAAACTCACTACTGATAGAATTTGCAGCTGAGGAAGATTGGTAGCAGTATAAATAACTGCAAGGTCCATGTAAGAGAGATCACTGATGAGGTTCAGCTTATTTGAGCAAAACATGTTTTAACGGAGCCAAAGGCAATGCAGTCCATGCAGCAATGCAGAATGCATATTCTGTTACTACCAAACAGTTGTGAAATTTCATACATGGGAAAGGGGCAACCTTCCTGCAGGCAAGGAATCTGAGGGATGCCTATATGGGACAGGTCATAGTGGTTGAGTAACTCAGCCTGAACTCCATGCCTTGCTGAGACTCTCAGCATTTCTAATTTTTCCAGAGCATGTAGAGATCCCTGAATGGAGAGGGGTGATTGGTGTGATGGCAGGAGGAATGTCCCAGCAAGGGTGACTGACCTTGGTCTGAGGGGTACCTTCCAGCCCCTCATCAGGAGTACTGCTCAGTTGTGTAAAGCCTGTTGTGTCCTGGACAAAAACTGGGAAATGAGAATTAGGAAGCTCAAGGCAAAGTAATCATGCCTTCACAGCAATGCACTGTGGAAGTATTTTAATTAAAATCTTGACTAAATGATACAGTCAGTGAGCTAGGAACATGATATAAATATGATGTATTGAATTCCTAAATGGGTGAGTATTAATGATATTTCTTAGAAGAAGCAAATGATGCAGTGTACAAAGAATTAGAGTCACTGTTGTAGGTGATGCTAAGGAGCTGGGCCTGTATGGAGCTGTGATATATCTGGGATACAGAGACCAAATTGTCAGCAAAGATCTTGGAGCAGACAAGAACCTCTCTCTGACTACAAGTTTAAGGCAGGAGGACTCCACTAAGAGCTGAACACAAGAGCTGAACATATCTAGGTAAGTCAAGGAAGTCTACCTACCTCACTGGTTATCCCACTCTGCATGGTTATGCATGACTCTGATTAATTCCATATTTTGTACACATCCAGCTTCTGAGTTCTGTCCACCTCTTTTTCTCTTACTGGCTTTAGTCAGCTAAACTTACCTGAAGGCACAGTCCCCACTAATACAGAACAAAAATATTCCTACTCCTATGGCTATGAAGAGCTAAGATGCATCTACAGATCCATAATGTTTATATGTTCTAAGTGCTCTATGAACCCTGTAAATGCTGTTCTTCAGGGCTTTTAGTGTTAAAAGTTGTACTTCTTTCTTATGTGCGTATCCCCCTTCAATAGAATTTTATTGCAGCCCTACATCTGTGTGCAAATTCAGTGTGAGTTGAATGGTAATTCCACATGCATCTCATTTTGCTTGCTATTAAGAATGTAAAAAAAATATAATTGAAAAAAAAAAAAGAGAGAAATCCCAGAAAAGCACTACACAAGGGCAGAAGAATAAAATCCCAAGAATGAGACATCTTTCAGAATCATATGGACAAGGAGAAGATGGAGTGGTAATTTGACTACTGGGGAAATATTTGTGTGGAGAGAAGAACCCATTTAAAAGAGGGTTCTTTCATCAGACAGAGAAGGACCAGTGTGATTTAGAGTGAGGCAGATTACAAACCAGAACTAACAGCTAGGGAGAGCAGCATGCTCTCTATTTCACCCTTCCTTTAAATCAAGACTGAACCTCTTTCTCTGGAAGAGAATTTTCACAGGCCATCAATTACGAATCAATTTCAGGAACAGTTGAGTGAAACATAATAACCTGTGACATAGATGTTCTAAGCAAGATGATCCTTTGGCCCTAAAGTCTCCACATCTTAGGGATGAGGAAGAGCAGAGCCCTATATAGCAGTGGGAACAGAAACAGAGGGTAAATACAGGAGAGGCAGAGCAATGATGTCCGAACAGTCAGGATGAGTGCCTTATTTCCATTTTGCCCCTATATGCCAGCTGGATGTTAAATGGTTGTTTTAAGACCACAAGGGTAGCATAAAGCCTTTGTACACAGAGTAGGTGCACATAAGCATCACTGCTTTACCAAGCTCCTTTGATGATCTCCTCTTTCCATACCTGTAGCTCTGGAATGTGCTCTGACCAAAGAGAAATTACATTAAGCAAGGACAAGATTTTGTGCAGGTAAACAGGGATTCCCTTCCAGCTCAGCTGGTCATGTTGTCATGTTTTTGCCAGTCAGAATATGGCATTACAGGAGTGGAAGCTATTTTTCCAAGCCTTCTCTCAGCTCATGGTTTACTGCAAATATTGATGGTTTATGATGTGGATGTTTTATTGCTGAATTTTCTGCTGGGCTGTTACTCGATTTCAGTAATGAATTCCAGCCTGCTTATTTATTTCTTTCTTTATTTTCCTACTTACTTATTTTAAGCAGAACTAACGAGTTTCACAAGAATTATGTTATAGGGAGGTGTCTTAGCTAATTCAAAGAAGCAAATAGCGAGAGCAGGAAGCCTCAGCATGTGAATTAAATTTTATAAGAGAGACACAAAGTGCAGTATGTTATTGTGGTGGAGGACTGTACTGAGACAAAGAACTGCTGCACCAGGGAATGACCAAGTCCCACCCAATCCCTAGCAAAATATCTTATTTGTTCCAAAGCAGGGAAATCCTTCCTCGTCTGCAGCTGACTGGGAGTATCACATATCCTTGAAATGAATGGCATAATCACTAAACACAAGATGCTTCTCTTACACTTCAAAATTTATCCATAAGGCTTTTCTGATCCCAGATCTTCCTCTGTAAATTACAGTTTGTGATGCGACCTATTAAAATTATCAGTAATCAGGAGAGGGATATCCCCTGCCAGCCTACTAGATAAATTTTTAGAAAAAGCACAGTATTCTTTGACCTGAATATTGATGAATCTTATTTTTGCTGAGTTAATTTCCTATCTGAAATTGAGTGTTTCACTATTGCTCATGCTTATTTCTCATTGGAATAACTTTCCTATCTCCTTAAGTATGAGATGGTTAATGTTTAAATGAATGCTGGATGTCCTGCAAAGTAAAGTCTTATCTGAAATGCTAAATTATCTTTGTCACTTGGAACCTCTCTGAATTTCATAATTTAAAAGAGAGGAAAAGGAAACAGAAGAGAAGAGGCCAGAGAAATCCCAGTCTCCAGGGTTTTTAAAATTCCTTTTTTGCAAAGAACCAAGTATTCCTGCACTAGAGCAATTTTTTGGTAAGAGAAAACATTGTTGATATTTTTCTGGGGATACTAGACATTTTTCCTTGTAAGATGAAGGTCAAACTCTGTGTAGGCAATATTCCTTCTCCACCCATCACCAGGCACTGAGCTCCCAAACACACCTCTCCTTCCAGAACTGACTCCTCAAAGCTAAAACCTGGAGACCAAACACTGCAATGGCTCAGAGGCTCCAGCTCTTCCTGGACACTTGTGTAACCCAAACCTTACATCCTGGTAGTATGATTTCCCTGTCAGCCCTTTCTCATATACTAAAAAGGTTGGAAATGACAGCATCACCTCCTAAAACATGTCATATTGTCTTTCTTGATCCACACTGCATGTTCCCTGCTCACACAAGTAGGCGTTTGTCCTGGTTTGCCAAAGCAGGAGCAGAAGCCTCCCCTATTGTCCCCCCGACATTGTGCAATACTAGATAACTACCAGATGGTTAAAAAATATTCTTTACCAACCTTGGAGGCACTGATGTGATATGGTACCAGCTGACATCAGCTGTTGATTACCTAAACCTTGCAATTTTTATTTTCCTTAATGTGCATCAGCTGCAGAGCTCACTGTCACATAACATTTACAACTGTCTAATCTCTGTATTCTCCTTCAAATCAGTAATTTGTCTCAATAACAATCTATGATTTAGTGAATGAATTATATCACACATCAGGATATTTGTGCTGATCCTTTAAAATTCAGTCACAGGAGCAGTCATAGGGCTACATAATGCATAGATGAACAAATTCACTTAGAAGTATCATTCCTGTATACCTATTTGTGAGAGGTCTTTTATTTACTCAGCTAAATCAGGAAAAATAATCATACATTGTAATTTTTTATCCTCAGAAGCTGTATAATATATGCCAAATCAAACATCTAACTTATCCATCTTTAATAGCATTCTTTGTGCCATATAACTGAACAGCAGCTGCTTTGTCAAGTGACCAAGAAATTAGACTTTGGCAAAACAGGGGTTTTCATCAGCATATGACCTTAAGATAACATTTACATTTCAGGAGATGCTGTTCCAGTCAGAACAGAACTGCAGGGCAAATTCACATCTCTGAATACTCATGGAGGCATCTGACAGAAAAGCTAATAAACACGCAAGATTAGTACAGTTTTATTTTCCATAAATCTGGGACATGTTCAGCAATGTCAAATGGGTTCTCGTGCCTTTAAACGAATAAATAAACCCAAGCTTACTCTGAAGCTCAGAAGTGAGGTGGAATTAATTTAGCTCATTACCATTTAAATGATAGATGGACAGGGTAAACTCTTTTCTTTTGAGGCAGAGGTTGGACAATGAGGAGAGGAAAGCAGTGGTATTACATAAATTTGGGCTCCCAGGCTTAGATGATTTGATTCAGATGTTTCCAAGGAAATTATTTGCTCCAAAAGGGCTCTTTGGTTACTTACAGGTATAGCAATCATATTTAAAATGTTTTTACTCACAGACAGGCTCCTATATCTTCAGTCACATAGGATTTACTGGAGGGTTTATCCTTGGGTTGCTCTGTTGAGTGCAGAGAATTCAGGGGGATGTTTTCTGAGAGTTAGGCTGCCAAGACACACAGAGAAAAAAACAACATTTTTAGAGGAGAAATAATTTTGCTTTTGCCATTCTGGCTATAATTTATTTCCAGATTTTGCAGTAGGTCATTATTTGCCTCTCCTAACTTGAAGAGAAATTTGAAGGGAAGAGAGGAAACGGGTAGGATTTTTGTTTGCTCATTTATTCTGTGAGAAAAGGAGGTACCTGGATAGCTGTGAATAAGAAGGTAAGCTCATCATGCTTAACTTAGGATTAGTAAGAAAGAAACATTTCAGTGTTCTGTAAATTAACTCAGTACTCAGTCAGCCAAGTTTCATTGAAAAGATGGAATAAAATGCTAACACACTGGTTTTTGTCTTATTTAAGAGATTGAAAGGGACCCTAAAACAGATGAGGCAATTGGAGATTTCATGTGTGACACTTATGCTGCAAAATCATTGATTACTCGCTTTTGTTTTCTGTTTTTGTTGTAACCTTGAAGCTTGATGTAAACTCTCCAAAATTTTTCAGAGCATCCAGAGGTCTCTTTTCACAGTTTCCAGGGAGTTAACAGCTCCAGTTAGAGCTATGGATAAGTGTGGTGTGTACAGAACTGTGACAATGTTCTGATGCTGGCATCAAGCTCCTGTGGTGACATGAGAAGAAGGATGGAGACAGGAGTTTTGTGGGAATCTGGCAATCTGATAACTCTTCATAATAATGTCTCTTCCTAACAAAAGAGCTTTTCAATAAATGGTCCCAAGTGTGGCTTTTCTCAACCTAGTTGGTGTTAGTGGCCTCCTGAGTGGTGAAAAACCTTTCATCATCCACATCTTTTCCAATTTTTCACATCTGAAGCCTGATTTATGCCTCAACCTCTGTGGTGGTTTTTTTTTTGTTGTTTTTTTTTGGTTGTTTTTTTTTNTTTTTTTTTTTTTTTTTTTTTTTTTTTTTTTTTTTTTTTTTTTTTTTTGTTCTTAGGTCCTTCTTTTTGGCCCTTTCCCATCCTTTCTGCATTTCAAACCTCACCCAGGATGAAAAGGAATATGGCCTTGACTACTCAGGGAGAAAATACTAAGAAGAAGGGGGGTTTTTTGCCTTTTTTTTTTTTTTTTCAACTCTTCCACCACCATAACTTAGAAAATACAATAGATACAACCTGATACAGCATCCCATAATCCTGGACATTCATTGACCTCTGCCTCGAAATATACAGAATCCAAGCCCATGAGTGATGCTCTGCTCACTCACAGACATATTTTGAGCCAAAAAGTGGGACAACCACTTGCACAAAGTGAGACAGTTTTGAAAGGGGAGATGTTTCTACTCGTGTAGCTCTTGCAAAGAGGCCAGTGACACTGAGAGCCCCAGCTATGGGACTACAGACATGGTTTCAGTCTTATTTTTACTGTTTATGAGGAATTCAAAGCTTTCTCATTTTTAGACTTGAAAGTTTGAAAAACCTTAAGAGAAGGCAGAAGGGTGGAAGGGGCAAGTAGGACAGTAGTAAAAACAATAGGACAATCCTCAATTGCCTTATTTTGGTGAGACCAATAGTGACAGCATGTGCAGTAAGGAATTTGGGTGAAAAAAAGGTTGAATGACACAACTAGTCATCCTGAATACCAGAGGCTGCTATGTGAGCAGATTGGTAGTCCTGGTGGATTTTCACCAGTAATTATGGGAAATTTGATGCAAAAAGGGCACAAAAGCAGTACCACTGAGTCCTTCCAAGCAGTAGATTTCAGGTAGATTGGGTGTGTCAGCAGAAACCATCTTGGGAGAGTGTTGTGTTTGACACCCAGCCCAGGAGGAGGACCAGAGCAGGTAGGGATGCAGGGCTGTTTGGTGGTATTTGTCTGGATGGTTCTGCAGAGAGAATTGCAGGGGTGGTGGAGATGGGTGTATTTTTCTCATAAATAATTTAAAAAATAAAATAATCCTGTGTGTGTAATTTTTCATTGTCCCAGGGGTGGACTGTCTGACAGAGTCACCTGCTGCAGAAGAGTGTACCCCAGGTGTCTCTAAACTGAGCCCCTGTTTCCTGAGTCCCCCTTCACAACATTAAAGGAACTCCAACAGGGTCACTTTCTCCAAAGGGCTCTAAGGGCTTTTTCCCCCACTTTCTTGGCCTGGAATAGCCTAAATTTGTTAACACAAACAGAATACAGTGCCAACTGCATTGCTTTTGGAAGGGCTTCAGTGGGTGAGGCTGGATTTCCACTGACAAATGAAGTTTTTTGAGAGGAGTTATTTGATGGGAAAGTTTGTAAGTGTCTTGGCTTCTTGTTGTTCTGATCTGCTGGCATTTTCTCTCTTACTTCTCCCCACAATTTAGGAGTCTACAGTAGGGATTTTTTAAGACACACAAATAAAAAAAGATGAAAACAGTGTTAATAATACAACCAAAGATTGGAGGAGATGGAGGGAAGACAAACAGAAGTGACTTTTGCTTCTACAGCACCACAGAATGAAAACATCTGTTTCCAGTTGACTCAAATTCCTAAAGATGCACTAGTCCTTGATCAAACCCATCCAGCAGATCTTGCCTGAGCTGTGGGGGTTATATCAGCATTATGGATCTGGCTCTTGGGCAGCCTTCCCTGGCCAGGTAGCTAGCAGAGCTGAGCTATTTACTTTATTTTATTTTAAGGAGCTAGGCTGCATTTGCAAACAACGAATTACATTTCTCCACTGTTGACAATTGCAATAGTTCTTGTGGATGCCTCATTGCTCTGGGCTTGGACCTCAGCCATGGTGTTATTGCTTCTGTGCCCACCTTTCAATTGCTGTTTGTCAGCCATTCATCCATCCCTCTGATTCCCTGGCAGAGCAGACTGGAGTTAGGCAGGCATGCTGCACTTTGCCGTGCTGCAAGCGTCTTTATTTTTGTTGGCTGGGGAAAAGCCGCTGGTCTCAGTTTCTTTTAAAATATTTTGTGCTAAAGAGAGGAAAGGAAGCTGAGCTGCAGAGCCTGGGGGCTCCATTCACTGCTAAGCTTAACTTCTTCAGGTCAGCTGCCAACAGCTACCAACACTGTGTCTTCCAGCATCTGGTGTTGGAGGGTGATTTGGTACAGCCCTCCATCATGTGCCTCCCTCTAAGCCCACAATTCGTCTTCCTGATTTCAGTGAGACTATTCAAATCATTCACAGGCCTCAGCTGTAAATGGAAGTGGCAAATGGAAACAAAATGAAATATAGAGGTGTTTTCCTTTTTGTATGTTGCCCACAGGAGGAATGACTTTGTTGATGCTGACAGGTCCTGCAGCCACAATATAATTCCTTAAAAATATATATCATTTTAAAAAGTCTTGTTTAGTTTCTGAGGAATGAGCAAATGGGTTTTCAGGCAAAAGTTCAAAATTTACTCCCTCATATTTGCCATGGACCACACTCAGACTAGGATTACTCTAAGCAGCATGTGGAAGGTGTAATTGAATAGCATATTACAAGCTGAGGTCTGGCAATGTTTTTCAATTTAACTTGGGCAAAAAGCACTGTTTTTTCAGGCCAGCAGAGCAGTATCTCATCACCTTTCCTTGCACCTAGCACATATCCACAGGTGGATCAAATGGAGTCTACTTCCAGGAAAAAATTCAAACTTTCATCCTGGGAAGGAGCTGAAATGCCTCCACTGCTTTTCTGCCTTGCCTAGCATGTTCTCTGTGTAAATCCGTACTTAAACTCTGAGCAGGGTCTTGGACTGATAATAGTTGGGAAGGCCTTTATATAAAAGTGCAGTTTTAAGGTCAGTCATGAAATCCCAAACAGTGCAGATGGTGTGTTGGTGGCTGGATGTCATTTGGACAAATTCCCCGTTGGCTCTCAGAAACATCCTTGTTCTCTGGCATGGCAAACTGCTTCTACAGCTTAGGGTGCTTAGGAGAGGAAATGTGGCAGGGCAAGGGCAAAGCAAGAAGCCAGCCCAGGGTAGTCCAGTTATCCTGAAGAGAGCCCTGCACACGTGTGCTACCTTTTGCCAGTCCAGGAGAGGTTTTCTCACATTTTCCTCAGGACAGGGTCTGTGTATGCAGTGTTGGCACATAGAGGGTGACATGCCAGAAATGCACAGCGTCGCTTAGTTCATGCTGGTGTGTTCATCTGTGCTTCACCACTGTAACCCTGGGGCTGTGACAAGTAGAAACTGCTGCAGTGCTGATGTTACAGGGTTTGCCTTCTTTTCTGTAAAAAAGATCAGCCTGTAATGTATGGATATGGAACCTCCTCTGGCATGCAAACCTTCCTTCCTGGGGAGGATGTGGGTTCCATATCCCAGATTGCATGGCTCTTCTGCTGGGGGTCCAGAAAGCACCCCTTGGCTTTCTCATTCTGATGAGAATTTGTGAGCAGGGAAGGAAGAGGGGAAAGGTCTTACGAAAGACTCAGATCTGATCTGGAAGTGACTGAGACCTGTTAAGTACAGAGCCATTTTTAGTCCTCTGCTCTATAAATACACTTCTTGCCACCAACACCTGCTCTACCAATAAAGTATCATCTGTGAGATGTCACTCACTGGCATTCAGTGTCACACAGAGAAACAGGCCAAGCATTTGCCGAGCTGAGTGTGTTCTCTACAGGGAGGAATATAGCTACAGATCATATGACTGGGATAATATTTGACAGGATTATGCCTCCATACATGTTTGCTCAGCACCTTATGCACCGAAGTTCCCCCAGTTTGGAGCCACAGGACATTACTGTAACCTGAGTATTATTTATGTTGGCAACTAAGAGATCATGGGTGAGGAAAGAGAAAAAGGAGCAATGCTTGTGAATGGATTTAGGTGTTGTGTCTTTAGCATCAAGTTTTTTAATATTAATACGAGACTGCACTGACCTAAACACAATGCAGAGATTCTGTCTCAGAAGCTTTGTTTTCCATAAAGATCTTAATTTTCCGAGGTCACACATATTTCTATACTTTTTTGTTGCTCAGAATTGCTCTTTACTGCATGACAGGAGCAGTTCCATGAGTGATGGAAGGATTTTCCAACAGGAGAGGAGAGAGGCAGCAGAATTGTGGTGCCCATATCTAGAAGGTCACACAATGGCATTGAAGGGACAGCTGCTTACCCCTGTAACCTCCTCACCTCTTTCCATTCCCAAATGGAAAGAGAATTGGTCCTGCATCTTACAGTTTGGGATTGCCTGAGGCAGGTTTGGTATTTCAGTCAGACTTTGGTAATTTCCTGTCCCACCTCTGTTGAGATATGCCAGGAGGAGGCAGCTCTGGCTCAGGGTGGGGACCCCTCCATCTGCCTGGAAATTCCCATGTGCAGTCACTGCAGCACTGAATCTGAGCCCTGCAGGAAACTGAGGGGCACAAGCCAGTGGAGGAGGTGGTGTATCTGAAAACTCGGTTTCTGAAATCATCTCCTGGCCATGTCATCACCATTTACTCCGCTCAGCCACTTGCTGGAAGTGGAGGTATTAAGGGTACTGCTTTCCATTCCCAGCTCTCATAAAGTGCCATTGTGGTTCTTGCTGTTTTTTTGAAACATCTCAGCTTAGCTACTGAGCTGTGGATACACAGCCTCCTTTCTCCTCCTTTTTCTGTCCTCCATCTCTTTACCAAGCACCTGCAGTGGCTTTCAGCATGCATTCATTGTCTGCCTTTTGATTGCTGCATATATGTTCAAATTGTTATTTCCCAGCAGATGTATCACATGAAGGTACTGAATTCCTACCCTTCCCTTCCCTCCTCTCTCCCAAAGCTCTGACTCTGGTCTCACAAAAGCACCAGTTTTATTGTAACAGAGCTCAGCATTTAAGCCTCATTCTCAGATTTGTCTGTCTTAAAACACAAGATATTATAAATATTGGCGAAGGCAACGCAGCAAGCATAACCTCCAAATCTCTCTTGTTCAGATCAGATGTAGCCTTCCTGCTGTAATCATTCCTCTCTCCCCCTCCTTCCCCTCCCTTCTCTCTCTTTTTGGATATGTGTTTCTCTCTGACTGTGATTCTGCAGTGGCAGAAAGGGGTCAATCTATCTGTAAAAGATGGACTCAGCCAAGCTTTTCTAGCTCTTTCCTGCTGATGGCAATTATCCGGAGGTTGGCAGTGGTCCCAGAAACCTGCAGTTCCTGCAGTCCTGCTGCTGTGAGCCTGCTCCACAAAGCCAGCATCCTAAGAGGATCACTTGGTGTGATGCCCAGGAAATGACAAACAGAAAAGGTCACACGTACTCCAAAAAGATATACTGCTCGGCAAATTTAATTGACATTGTGCAGCTTTTAAAAACGTCCCTGCAGACATTGCAGCATTTAACAGATGCGAGCAAAGAACAGGAAAATAACAGGGCTTTAGAGAAAGGGCAGAAAAAATATATTCTTTCCCCCCAAAAGAATTTTTTCATACCCCAGTAATATCCTTTCTCATGGTCTATTGTATCAGGATAATTTTTTGTTACCCCTGACCTGACAAGTGAAATCTGCCATCCCATCCCCCAACCTCCCTTCCTTCCCCACACACACACTGCTGCTTTTTAAATCATTGAGCTTTCATTTCACAGGGTAACTGTCCTTTCTTTTTTTTTCCCTTGCATGTTAGTCTGTTAAAATACTGTACAGAGAACCGGCTCCCTGTCAAGGCCAGGGCTGTGCTGTGTGGTGGGTCACCATTCTGTCCTGTGTTATCTAGCCAGAGGAGAAAAATGCTGTCTGCATCAATGGCCTTTTTCTTTAACAAAAAGTAACAGGAGAGCTGTGGAAATTTAATAAGGTGTCTGGTATCTAATTTGCACAAAAAGTGGTAGGAAAGCAGGAGTGGCAACAGTGAATTTAGGATGAAGGCAGGAGGTCCTGGTTCAGACTCAGCTCTTCTTTTATTTCATTATTTATTTAACTCTTTTTTTGCTAAGAACAAATCTAAAATCAATTGGATTTTGTGGTTTTGCTTCCAGTACTCCCCAATTAGATGAAAAAGAGTGGGTAAAGAAAAAGAAGAAAATAAGTAATATGACTAGTGATGATGAAGCAGATGTGACACAGATCTGCATGATCATTCCATTTACACCCATAAAATTTGAGATGAAAGGCATCATCTTCCATGCGTAGTAGTCACCTTGATTCAGATGACCAGGATAGTAAAGAAGCAAGGTTTGAGTCCATGAGGAACTTTGCATCCTCACATATGAGTCCCAGCAATCTTGTCAGCTGATTTGCTGTGGAGAGGAGTGGTTGATGCTTCCAAAGTTTCATGAGCTGTTATCCATATAAAGGCCCCAAACTGCCCACTTTCAGAGGTGCTGTAAAGCACCTGGTGCATCAGTTCAAACACTTCAGGACCTTATAAAGCAAACAGAAATATCTCTGTGGGTTTTTCTCTGGTTACTACATTTAAGAAGAATTAACTACTGTATCTAAGCTGTGGGTGTGTACATGGGTAGCATCTATGGAAGCCTGGATATGGCCAGACCTGAGCAATCTTAAAAATTCAACATAGAATTGCTGGAATTTATCTTTTCTGTAGAACAGTACAAGCAGAGTTTTTACGGAGCATAACCACAGTACAGCAGCAGCCTGTAGAAAATAGGGAAGGGAAGAAAGACAACACAAATAAATTTTGCTCTGAAATGTTGCTTTTGAACAATTAAGCATACAGCCTGAAGTTACAGAATGGCCCCTGAACAATACCTTGCTCTACCAGGCACAGAAGCTGGGGAAACAAGCTTTGACTTTCTTTGCAGCAGGTAAAATAACCTCATCATCGTGGTGACTGTTGGGACCAGAGCCCAAGATTTCCAATCCACCCCTGTGCTAAAGAGCAGGTCACACTAAAATAGAGGGGACTAGATAGTGACAGATCCATTTCAAGGCAACTTTCAATGTATGTCTACTTCAAAAGAAGATCCCATTGGGAAGAAAACATGACATTTGACTTCCTTAGCATGGAGGTGGCAAAAACCATATTCTGAAGGAAAACGGAGTCTTATAGTTTAAGGAAAGGCTAAAACATAGGTGTGGGGCAGTTTTCAGAACTTTATTCTTTCTAATCCTGAATGGGATTTGTCCATCCTTCATCTACCTCAATGCCAGGGCAAGTGGTCAAAAGTTACAGTTATAAACCTCATGTCAGTTCTTACTCCAAGCCATGCGGAGTGGGAGAAACATAAACGCTTTCTTTGTAACATCCTTTGGTACTAGTGCAACTCCAGAACAGTTTTCATCTCTGACAAAGTTTCTTTTGGTTCAAATCTTCTAGCTGCCAAGAAGTGTGTGAACTAATAAAGATTCATTTTACATAGCATTGTAATAGGATTTTGACTCCTCATGGACCAGGCAACTCCAGTCTGAGAACCTGCTCTCAGAAACAGTTAACTTTCCAGCCGGCACTGTTTCTGATAAAGGGTTTTTGCTCTTGACAAAACCAGCGTATATTAAGTGACTCATAGCTGTGTAATATTATTGCCTGGTTTCATAACACACTCTCCTGTTACACTGGACTTCACAGAAACAGCACAATAAAATTCAGAAGTTGATCTCTGTACTGCAGACTTCTGTTGACACAATTATATTGGTCAGGAGAGGCAAGAGGCAAGAATCAAGAGAAGCCTGATTGTAAAAAATGTCACAGAAACAAAAACTGAGCTTTTACTATAGCACTGCTTTTGCTTCAGGATGTGGGACAGAAGATGAAAAATATACTTTCTCTTTCCAAGTGATTTAAACCTTCTAGCTCTGTCTTTTTGGGGTACAAAAATCTGTAAGCTGTCTTGATACTTGAAACACAAAATTTTTTATGAGTTAAAGCCTGATTTAAGTCTTCTCTCTCAAACCCCCAAAAGCTCCAGTCATTTAGACGAGAAGATATTTCCCAGCTGTGGAAATATTAAGAATTTTACTGCATGCAAGTGAGCTGTTCTGACTCCATCTGCTAAAATGGTAAATTTTTGCATAGGCTTGTTTTGACTGATACCCAAATCCTGAGTACTTTGTAAGGCAGTTACACATGCAAGCCTCATAAAAAACTATTCAAGTCTTGCCAGCTCTGCAAGGTGACCGTTTCATTAGAGGAAGGTGCCTGGGTGGGTCTTCATGATTGATCTGCAGATAGACAAAATTTGTAAACTTCTGCCTTGTTTTGTCAACAAAAATGTTATTAAAACCTAGAAGATGCTTAAGCTTTTCTGGTCATCTATGGACAATAGGTGAAATGGCCAAAGGGAGGGCATATACATTCCAATGAAATTATTTTAATTTATGGACTACTAATATTCTGCAATTCAATGTTGGATTGATTTTATAAGTCTTGTCATTAGACTTTCCTGTTTTCATTTCTTATAGCTACTGTTTGGAAATCTTAATAGATTAAAACTTCAGGAAACAGAAAATTTCTCTTTGAAGCCACCCCTTTCTTCTCATGGAACATTTAGAACTAGAATAACAGAAAAAATTCTAGCAATAAACCCCTGTGGTGTGTCAGTGTGAAATATCATCAGTGGGAACTCAAAGATTGTGTAGTCTCAGGAGAAACAAGAGAACACAATTTAATTAAAGCTTCTTATTTTAATTGCAAAATTGTATAATTTTTTACTTCAATCTTTGGTAGGAAAAAACCCCATGAACTGGATTATGGCCAAGTATGATGGATATTTCTTTCTATTACACAACAGTTTAGGAGGAAATTGTGGAATCTTGCAATAATTTCATGGAACGGACCTCTGGAGGTCACCTAAACCAGCCCTGCCCTCAGAACAGGACGTACTGTACTATTCTATTTCCAGCCAAAACCGTGGAGAAACCAGGCCAGGAAGGAGGTTCTGATCCAGGGGAGCAGCTCTGGTACGCACCCAGCTGTCAGTGAGGCTCTCTGGAGCCATGCACAGAGGTGCTCCCCAAACTGGGGGAACCTTAGGGGAGCAGAGGGAGTTGCCAGGAGCCCGCAGCTCATGAGACAGGAGCTGATGGGTCCCCAGCAAGGAGAAGTAAAGACCAAGCTTCCCTCCCATATGAAAGAAGCTGTCAGGGAGCACTGTGGACCAGGAGCACTGCCAGCTGTGCAGGACAAACATGACACAGTGTTGCTGCCAGAACGAGCCTACATGGAATCCTAAAGGCACGGGGACAGGCTGTCTCCACATGCCAAAAGATGACCCTGCAGGGAAAAAATTGTACTTGCTGAACAGAAAGCTTTGACTGGAAATTATTGAAAAAATAGGGAGTTAATAACCTTAGGAAGAAGGGGCAAACAATTCCGGAGAATGACAAAAATGTTGTGAGGTTGTACAAGAAGAAAAATAAAATGACCAGAGCCCATCTAGAATTTAATCTGGCCAGTCATAAAGGACAGCAAAAATTGTTTTTGCAAATACATTAGCAACAGAAGGAGGGCAAAGGAGAATCTCCATCCTTTATTGGATGTCTTGGATAGGCCAAGAGCATCCTGGCTTATATGAGCCACAGAGTGTCCAGCTGGCCCAGGGCAGGACCCGTCCCCTGGGCTGGCACTGCTGAGGCACTTCCAGGGCTGGGGACAGCTCTGGGCCCCTCAGGACAAGAGACAGTGAGGGGCTGGAGCGTGTCCAGGGCAGGGAACAGAGCTGGGGAAGGGGCTGGAGCCCCAGGAGTGGCCGAGGAAGCTGGGACAGGGGCTCAGCCTGGAGAAAAGGAGGCTCAGGGGGGACCTTCTGGCTCTGCACAACTTGTGACAGGAGGGGACAGCCAGGGGGGTCAGGCTCTGCTCCCAGGGAACAGGGACAGGATAAAAGGCTCAAGTTGCCCCAGGCAAGGTTTGGATTGGATGTTAGGGAAAAATTCTTCACCAAAAGGGTTGTCCAGGCCTGGCACAGCTGCCCAGGGCAGTGGTGGAGTCCGCATCCCTGGAGAGATTTGAAAGCCATGTGGATGTGGCACTTGGGGACATGGGTCAGTGGTGGCCTTGGCAGTGCTGGGGGAATGGTTGGGCTCAATTTTAGAGAGTTTTTCCAACATAAATGATTCTGTAAATCTGTGATTCTGTGATATGACTTCAAGGCAACCTTCCTGTCTATGACTTTTATTCTCCCAGTGTTCTGTACACTGATTCAGATTCTGTACAGAATCGGAACACCTCCCATGGAGAATCAGCAACATAATTTTCATCTTTCTGAGATGAAAGTATTTTTTCCTCTTTTATATATATATATATATATATATATATATATATATATATATGTATTATTTGAAAGATCTGATCATCATCTTCTTCTCTTGTTGCTGGCAGCACANAAATTCATCTCTCTGTGAGAAAAGAATATTTTTCTCTCTTATATATATATATATATATATATATATATATATATATATGTATTATTTGAAAGATCTGATCATCATCTTCTTCTCTTGTTGCTGGCAGCACAGACACAAGTCCAGGTGCCAGCATAATACTGCTAGTGATCACAGCTCTACATTGCAGCCTTAAGAGATAAAAAAGCCCCTCAATCTACCCATTCTTTTTAATGTGTATCTTGCTGCCCTTGATCTGGAAATGCTTTGCCCTCAGTCCTCATAGCTCAATTATTCCAAATATGGTCATAGGCTCATTAAAGACAAGAAAGGACAGGACTTTTGTTTTATGTTTTGCCTCAAAAATTTGGACATTTACTGCACAGAGCTTAGTAAAATAATTCTGGGGCTTCTGTCAGGTTTGATTTATGACAACATGTGTCAGATGTAATTGCACCATCACTCTATCCATTCACTACCAGTGTTTCTCTCTGCAATGCTCTGCACCAGATCGCCAATGGACAAAGTGACCTGAGCTTGTTTTTCCAGTGAACAACAGGATTAGAGGTCCCCATTCCATCACATTTTGCAGATTAGTGACTACTCCAAAACTGAGGGGTATGGTCAGAGTGGAAAGCTGCATAAAAAGGAGATGCTGGCAATACCCTTGCCCAAGTCTGCCCCAATAAACTGCCCCAATAAATCAGTGCCTGCTGAGGGGTTTGAAGCAGCACTGCCCTGTGGATATGTTCTTTGTATGTAAATCTAACATACCTGAAGCAACTCTGGCTGGCATTTTATGGTGCACCAGTTTCACCGAGTACTGGATCTAAGATCTTTGAACCATGCTATATTATCCAGTAATGGGCAACTCACAGGACTCTCAAATGATTTTATACGAAAATCTGTGTTCCCCACCTTTTGTCTCCCGTACTTATCCCATAACTCCTTAGGAAGGAGTTTTTGATTAGTGCCAACACACTCTTTTCTGATGAAAAGTAGAGAAGATATAATTGTCAAACTACTTTACTGCTTCAGATCAGCATCATTGTAATAACCAAATTCATTAAAACTTAACTCTTACTCTGGTGGTTTAAATTTATAATAAAAACACAATGTTGGTGGGATTATTTCCTTTTTTTTCTTTTTTCTATTTAGCTTTGGGATTTGCTTTCTCCTCAACTTCAGATTTTTTACAGTCATAAACTGAAATAACTGTCAGGCTATCATGGCAGCTGGTTCATCACTGAGCAGTGACTGAAGCTCAAATACAGAATTTAATTAACATTGGACAGTATTTTTGGGATCTAAAAATAATGGGGTTTTTTCCTCTGAAAGATTTCAGTCTCCTGAGAAATTTGTTTTTTGAAGCTAAAGGCCTGAATTGGAGCTCTAAATAGCTGAGTCCTAAATTGCATTTTGTACTTGGATGAATTTCATGTAGTTTAATCCCAGGTAAGCAACATAAATGTCACAAATTTATAGAATAGTTCAGGCTGGAATGGAATCTCTGAAGGTCACCTGTCCAATCTCTTGATCAGAGTTAGATCCAGCACATCAGGGTTTGGTTCAGCCAAGTCCTGAAAATCTATGAGGAAGAGCTGCACAACTACTTAAGTGTATTACCATGCTCAGAGTGTAAAAGATTTTCTCATATCCAGTGGTGGTTTCCTTTGCTGAATCTGGTGCCCTCTAAGGAGAGTCTGGATCTCTCATACCAAAAATCCTCTTTGGTAGTCAAACACTGACTAGATCCCACTCTAGTCTTTGGACTGGCTTCACATTTCTATTTGAGTGCAAATTAAAATGTGTCCAGGAACAGGGAAGAAAGTTGAGTTCCTGAGGTATACCACTTCATTTTGGTTTTGGGTTTGGTTTTGTGTCATTCCATCCACCCCCAGTTTTAAAATGACTTTGGGCATTATGTTGAAATGCCCAATCTAAATTTCCTCTTTTGAGCCATCTGAATTCTTTGCTATTTCATGCAAAGTAAAACCGGAAAATCTGGGATCACTGTACAAGCAAACTCTGTCCATCTTTAGAGATGTGATCCAGTCTGGATAAACGACGTAGGAGTTGGGTGTCAATGATCCTTGAGGGTCCCTTCCCAGCCAGGCTATTCTATGAAAAGCAAAATTTTGTTTCTTGCAAATAATATTCCCCCAAACTCATGCCTCTTTCATCCTGCTTGTCAGATGGTGCAGACATTTAGTCCATCCTGTGAAATCTTTCAGTATTAAAGAGGTTCATCTAGTTCTGGGACACACATGAAGACGAAAATCAAGCATAAACCATGAATTATGAAGATTTATACAAAAAAGCCCAACAACCCTAGGGACATGAAGTCTTGGATAAATTGAAAAGCAAAAATTCAAAACTGAGGAAAGGCTGAAATTCTGACATCAGATTGTGCAATTCCTCACCACAACATGTCATTGGGGCCAAGAAATTAGTGAGGTCTGCTCAAGCAACAGGATATCCAGAATGATCAAGGGATGCAAGACTTCATGTTTCAGGGTTAAAACCAATCTGTAACTGTTATGATTTAGGATGAGATTCGTACTGAGAGCAAATTACCCAACATCTGCCTTCTACAGTCTTAGTTCACATTCCTTAGAGGCATCTGACCCAGATTGTTTCTGGAGACTTCATGCTCACTAGCTAGTTCATGTGTCTGATCCAGTCTGGCACTTACTTTGCTATGGCTCTTTTTTGTTGATTTTTTTTTCTTTTTTTCCTTTTACCAGCACTAAAACGTAAGCAGAGAAAAACAATTAGCTATTCCCCTTGCCCCAGAGCATCTGATTTTATGCACGAACAGTGGAGGTGAGCAGAAGGCAGAACAAACCTGGACCATGATGTCTCTGGAGCTGGAATTCTCCAGGACCAATGGCCATTGATGTTTTCCTCCTCTGTTTCAGCCATTCTGGTAGCTGTGCAGCCATACATTCCAAAGTAATGTGTTTACCACTATCCTCTGTGCACACCCATACAGTCTATCCCCATTCTGTTGCCTAATTTCTTTGATTTCCCTAACTGCAAAGGAGGCCCAGCTCACAGCTTTCCCACCTCATGGAATTCTGCCATCTTGGAGAGAATGAGAAGCACCTGTAGCGTCATTCCTCTTCCTACTGCATCACCCACCACTCCCTCATTTCGTCTTTGTTTCTGGTAGGCTGCACAAAGCTCTGGTCTACACCACAGCTCCATTGTGCATGCAGACTTATTTCACCTGACCTCCAACACGGAGTTAATTTTTGTGCTCCTTACTGTGGATTTAAGTCAGCAGGACCATTTTACTTGCCATGTAACTCAAACTAGGTCTGTGAGAGTGCAGAATATATTAAGTGGATATACTATTTTTATATCTTAAAGATCATCATTCTTTTAAATATCAAATAAGTTCTAAATATTTAACTGAAGATGATTGATATATCTATTTTCCATACAGTATAACACAACTTAATGGAGTCATAAGATTTCTGCCAACACATTACAGGATCTGGAATCTAAGTAACTCTTAGATTACTGGCATCCATGTCTTGCACCACAAGGGATCAAATGTCGTGGTGGCAGCTGTGATATAAATCCCACGTGTATCTCTCTCTGTCTGTCATTGCTATAACTGGATTCCAGGAAAACACTATCTACAAGCAGGTGAAATCCACAGCATCTGTACGCATAAGTTTCAGGCCTCAAGTTTTAATAAATGACAATATTACACCACACAATAATTTGTTCAGAACTGAACAAAACCCCTTGTATTTTGCTTTTGAAGACACCCTTCAATGTCCACATCTCTCTCTGGCTGAATGAGGCTGACTTTATGCTAGAAATATTCAATTGTGCTGAATCTTCCCCATCAGCTCTACTAGACAATGGTTATATTCAGGAGGGTGATGCATCTAAGCTTGAGACTTTCAGGTAATCTGAGCTTTTAGACAACTTTATTATTTCAGATGGGTTTTTTTGTGCTACATTAGGATGGGTTTTTCATGAGAAGGAAGGTGTTGTTGAAGTCAGAGGATTTCTCCAAATAGAGGGATAGACCACGTGACTCTGCTTATGCAGATCAGGTGGTTTTAGGTTTCATCAGCAAAATTACAGGTTGCTGCTGCTCACAGCTACCCCTAAACATCTCTTTTCTTAAACTGATAACTATTCACCTAAAATGGTTGATGGGACTTGCCTTATATGGGAAAAATACATAGTGGAAAGCTACGAGAAATTCCCTTAAAGAGCAAGTTTGTCTTCTCTTACTTCTACCACTGTACAAACATTGACATATAATCAAAAGCTCAACATTTACAAATTTCAATCCAAGTTAAGGTCTCAAATGCAGCAGCACTGGTGAGATAGCTCTACTCTTAACTCTCTTCAAGATTGACAGCACGAGGCTCTCTTGTACATGGAGAAGTAGAGATCAAATCTCTAAAGTAGAGCTACCACTATTGCCTTGTTCTACTCCCACTACCTTTACGTGTCTCCTGTTAACCCCTCTGCTCTCTGAAAAGTGCTCCTGAGGACAGACCACATCCCTGCCCAGTACCTGAACAGCTCTTTGAGGAGGTGCCTTACTCAAAGTGCTTCAAACTCAGACCCGATTGCCAACAAACCCTATGGGAAGAGAGGAGTCACTCCAAAGAGCATAAGGACTATTTGAAAAGGATTCAGACATTGATTTTGACAGGAGGAGAAGAGCCTGTCTCTGACTCATCTTAAATTACAGAAAATAATGTCAAGAATGGTTTAGCCACACCGTGTACTCTGCTGGGACAGAACCACTCTCATTGTGACTTTGACACCATCTGAGTCATTAGAAATGGTTTTCATGGACAGACCCATTTCAAGCATCAAAATACAAAAGTTCTCTGTGTGACATATCTGTGAGAATTCCTCCAGTAATTTCACATTTGGATTCAATAGCAGAAATGAATTATGAAATTCTCTACACTGTCACATATTAAGAAGGAACTGTGAAATGTTGATAAGATGTTGAAATGAAGGCAAGAGGATTAAAAGGTCATTCTACTGCACTATTTCATTCGGTGAGGATTTCAGACTGAGCTAATTACCATAGTACCTGAACACTTAATAGACTGTGCCAAATTTGTTAGTGATCTCAGGAATAATCTGGGTACATAAACATCTCTGTAAGGTCTCAAAACATCTCCAACACACAGGTGAAAGCAGGGCTAATGGGTTCAGTCCACACTGGATGGGAAGATTCATGTTTAATTTCTTAAATAAATGACCTGCTGAGAATTTTCTCCCCCTACTTGTTAGCTTCTCAGGAGGGAAAGCACAAGTTCAAGTGTGCACTGAGCACAGTTAGTACAGCTGGGTCTCTGGGAGCTACTGCAGTACAAGGAACAATTTATTCCATGATTACTAAACCGGAGAAGTTGGGGCTGACTGTGGAAACATCAGCAGCTTGATGAAGAAGTTCTAAATTCTCTTGGTTTTTGTTTCTCTATTCACCTGCTTTCATTCTATAAAGAAGACATGAATCCTTAGTAAATAAATTAAATTTGGTACAAACCCCCCTGCCAAAACCGAAAAACTACGGATAGAGAAAAGCTGATTTTTTTCACCTTGAATTTTGACTACTAGTACAGTATTAGCATAATATTCATCACAAACAATCTAATTTATAGAAATAGATGCTCAGAAGCTTTGAAATGTGTTGTTTTTATACCTTTCTTCACCAAAAAGGATTATAGATTAAAGAATTTAGAAGGTGGCTACACACCTACAGCATTTATTTTATTCCAAGCTATGGGATCAGCCATTTATGAAAGAGGGAACAATGATTTTGTGTATTTACACGAAGCCCTGCACAGATACTTGTGTTTCAATTATATCCTCACTGTGGGGCCCTGGATATTCACTGTGGTCAGATGGGAAAATACTTGCCTTGGTTTTTGTGTTTTGACATGAGGTACCACCCTCATTTGAGGCCCATTTATAGGTTTACATAATGCTTAGAGGAAGTTTCTCAAGAAAAAATATTATGGAAGAGCGGTCTACAGACCTCCAGATCCACAAGCCTCTCCTGATGACATCTTTATATTTATTCATGTGATGGGGTATGTAATTAGCAGACTGTATGGATTGCACTGTAGGGGACAAAAAGAAGCAATTTCAAACCAACAAATTCTCTTTTGAGTTTGTGCCACAGCACACACTTATTTTTTATGTATTTTTTGCATTATCCCTTTATTAATCTTCATTACACTTCATACTGTAGAAACTCCAATATTTTCTGACCTGCCCATACTGATTTATATGTTCCTCAGAATTTGATCCAAGTAGTAAGTTTTTCTTATATTTTGGGAGACGTATATTGGCACAGATGCAAAACTGGCACAGATATTAAATTAATCCTCTTTGTTGCAACTGCAAATCTCATAGCATAAAACTTATGAAGAATAAGACAAGAATATTAGAAAGTGAAAGGAAATACATAAAAGCTAGTCCAGGACCTCTTCCACAAAGTGGCTGAGCCATATTTTTGTTGAATTCAGTAGTATATGATCAGGGCCAGAGTGTATCTAGTACATACAGACAGGGCTCATGATTTTAGACCCATATTTTTGGAAGAGAACTGGTCAAACAGTTCTTTATGAAAGAGCAAACTCATGGTTTTAGCTGTTTGCTTTCCTATGAGTGCGTGACCTATAACCTGGGCTATTGGATAGATTATTTCAAATGGAATAGAAAATACATTATATTTAACAATTTTCAATGGCTGAAGCCAGTGATTGGCTGAGGATCTTGATTATTTTTGCACTGACTCTACTTATTTATGAACTTATGAATTTTGTTTTTTGACAAGAATTAACTTCCCTGATTATACATACTGATATTCTCAGTGATTTTTTCTGATTTTATAACCAATACCTGCTTCTTCCACAATCAATGATTTTCACAGGGAGGAGAAAGCATAACAAAATAATTCTCTCTCTTTTTTTTTTTTTTTCTTATCCTCTTGTAGGATTGGAACAAAACCCCCAACATTTTCTTTCAAAGGAAACTTGAGACTTTATGTATCCCACACATTGTATTGAACTGCTTCAGAGCTTAGGGTGGCTTCATGGCTTCTTTCCATTAAAAGTAATGGTGTTATTCCTGGCAATGTGAACTTGCTCCATTTTGCCCACAAGTAGAATCTGCCTGTACAGATGAATCAATCCCAGCAGTTTCAGGAGAACAGAGGAAGAGGAGGCACAGCTCATCTCAAACTTCCAAGCTATACTGACAATTTACTTTAGCCCTCTACACCACTGAGATTTCCATAGCTGTTTTAATTCTGTTGAACTCAGGCTTAGATTGAAGGACACAGTTGTGAGGCCTTGGGGGCCTCAGAGGTGAGGTTATGGGGAGAGCAGTTCATGAAAAGGTGTCAGGCTGGGGTCTGCTGGGAAATGCACACCTGCCCCAGAAATGCACAGTCAGCCCTGGCTCAACCTGCCCTATTCACACTGTGTCTGGGAACTCCTTCTTGCCCGCCTCTAATCAGGACTTGGCACATGGAGAGGTGAAAGTGGTGAAAGTGGCCTCCACTCTGTGCCTTCATACCTCAGTGCTTTTACTTCTAATTTTAACAAACTCCAAGCAGAAGCTCTACCCTGTGCCAAAGCTGTTGGAATCTTCCATGGCACAAGGGATGGACCTAATCTGCTGTCTTCACCCAGGCTTGAAACACCCCATGGCTGGGAAGGATGTGTAGCATTTGGCTTTTTGCCCAGCAAATCAGACCCTGCAAAAGGTCATGCACACACACACACACACACACACACACATTTAGAGAGGTGTCTCGTGGCAGAATGAGATGGGGGGAAAAAAACACCTCTTTTCTGAAAAGTTAATTGACTTTAGGGTCAACATCTGAGGACATCCCCTTGTGCTGATTGCCTCTGCTCGTGATTTGGTTGGAGTGGAATGAGTTTTGCCCTCAAAAAATGAGGCATCAAGGAGGAGCGCAGCACATGAGAGAGCTGATTTATGTCACCTGGACATAACAAATGGCAGGCAGGGCTCAGAACATCTTGTGGTGTGCTCTGGACACATCACACCCTCTGCTGATATCAGGAAGGAGTATTAAATACTGGAAACCTTTGAAAATCAGAATCCATCTGTGGGTTGTGAAATACACACTTGGTGGTTCTAATTCAAGACCCTCTGTCAAGATTATTCAAAATATACAGAGAGCCAGTTATTACAGATTTTCAGTGAAACATTAGTACCCTTGAACATCCCAGTCCTGAACTTTACCAGGGAAAACTATGGAGGTGTGTGTGTATTAACATAGTAAATCAGTCCAGGTCCTAAGCAGATTTTAGGAGAGGTGGTCCACATGTACCTCTTAGTACAGACACAGAGAAAATCTGAAAGCTAGTCTTTCCATACTGCCTTTTTGATGGAACTTAGTATCCCTTTTTTGGTACCTTTTTCATTTGAAATGAGACATATCAGTGCACTGATTTAATTTAAACAGTCATTTTCTTTCCTGAAGTTCCCTCCTTTTCCTGACTAAGCAATAGAGAATGGTGAGAAGAGGGTTGGGTTGTTGTGTGCAGGAGGGGAAGCCCTTCAGGAGGCAAGACCTCGGGAGGCTCTTGCAGATCCTGACCTTGGCCCAGTGCTGCGCTGACCCAGCTCTGGGATTTCCAGATCAGAGCAGGGCCTCACTGACACAGCCTGGGAAAAGCAAGCCTGGATAGTATCCTTACAGATGTGTGTGTCAGTGTGTGTCAGTGCTGCTGACAAGGAGTCAATACTTGACTTTAAGTCTTTTGGCCATAGGGAAAATTAATATCGCAAAGATGGACTGTTGCAAAAAGCCAGGCTCTAAGAGGAAGCACTAAACATTCACATGCAGCTTTAAGGAACAATGATTAGTTGTTATTTATGTTATAGAAGTACCTGGAGATCTCAGTTGGACTCAGGATCTTGTTTTGCTGGCTGGTGTCCACTTCTTCTCTCATGTTTCTCACAAAATACACCTTTCACTATTACCAAAGCGCTACTGAGATTACATTCTATTATGGCCAAAACCTATTCCTCCAGAAAGCCAGTCCTGGCCACCATCTTATCAGACAATATAATTCGTTTAGTTTTAAGGTTTCATCCTATATGCAGATGGATTAACAAGTTACAAGGTCCAGAAATTATAATCCAGAATATTTCCAACAAGCCTCTTTGCTTCTAAAGGGTGGTAGAAGAAGAAAAGAAATGGAAAAAGCATCAGCTTGAAATTTGTCCTCCAAGGACCATATCAAAATTTATAGATTAAAAAAATTATATCGTGTATCATAATGAAGCCAAATCAGCAGTTTTGGCCTTGCTTCTCTAAGCAGAAAGGCTTTGCTGTCTGACTTCTCCTTGGCTGCCTTTCTAGGCCTGAAATTCACAGCTGCATTGAAGCAGAGCAAGTCCAATAATGCCATTTGTTTTTCACTTAAAAAAAAAAAAAGAAAAAAAGAGAAAGAGGAACATATAAATGGATCATAGAAGAAGGGAGCCATTAGCAGACATTTAGTCTGACCATGGCTAGAAGTGCAGATGGTTCAGAGGAACACAGCCAACTTGGCGTTTATGTAAGCTATCTTGTATCTCCCTCTTTTTTCCCTGCATTGGCACTCAGATTGATTAAGAGGTCAAATAAAGGCTGCTTCAGTGTGAGAGTGTGCATGATGTATGACAAAAAATCCTGTCTCACAGTTCAGGCTTTCTAAACAACATAAAAGACAAATCAATGTATAAACTAATTTTCAGCCTGTTTAAGTCTTTTCTTCCTGAAAGCCGTATGGACCTCTCTCACTCCCTTTCTCTTATTTTTTCTCTCTTTTTTTCTTTTTTTTTTTCTTTTTTTTCTTTTTTTCTTTTTTTTCTCTTTTTATCTTTTCAAATGTCCCAGTGACAAAGAGGTAAATGGAGGCAAGTAGTGGAATGTGAACATAAGGAGGTAGAATACGAAAGTCTCTTTAATAAAGCAGTTGAAAATTACTCTATACTCAATAGACAAGAAATATTCTCCAACAAATTTTCTGAATTATAGGCAAGAAGGAAAAAAAAAAGAAAAAAAGAAAAAAAAGAGTGTAAAGGTCTTTTTAACTGGCAGCTTTCCTTGTGGCATTCTGCCTGCTGCACTCCCTAGTCTTTTTGTACAGGGGCTCTGCATGTACCTACTTTGCAAAGAGTTGAATCTTTGAGAGAGAATGGGAATTTGGAGATGCCTTCTGTAATAATAGAAGTAATTATCTTCATATGAATTTAGACACAAGGGATTTTGATGGTATTTAGACATCTGTCTTTCAATTTCTTTTAATATACAGAATGTCTGGATGCCTAACTGGTACCTAAATCACAGATTCCTAACAAAGAGACCCTTTCCAGGGATAGCTGGTGACCTGCTCGACTCCTTGGAACTGCCTGGATGTAGATCATCTCCCCTGAACTTCAGGACCTTAAAGTGCTTCAGCCTCTGAAAACTGGGCTAAGCCATGAGCTTTATTAAAGGCAGGAGCCCACCCGTAAGCAGATCTAAAGGCTTGGGTCTGAAGTGAGGCTCAGGTTGCAATAGCTCAAGCGGGCTAACTGAACTCCTGCCTGCGCTTTTAATGCTTAATTACCCCAGGTGCCACGGGGATGGATACATTGAAAACAGATGGAGAGGTATTCCTGAGCATCTGAAGATAAGCAGATCAGTTAGGCCAGGTTCTGTGGATCTTGTTTGAATAGTTAATCACAGGAACACAGAGATGAAGAGAACCACATGGGTCACTGAGCTCAGGTCTGTGAAATTTTCTCATTATAATTTACAACCTGGAGAGTATCAAGAGCGTGCCAGGTGCTTCATATAGTCAAACAGTCTGACAAGCTGGTATTTATTTTGGAGCCAAAGGAGGTCTGTTTGTTTTATGAATAAAGGTTGTTGTTATTTTTTATTTTGAGACTAGGAGGTTGCTAATCATTTTGTTTACACTGTATTTTATGAGGGGATATTTTTGCTCACCTCTGTTACTGTTGAGTCTGCATCATGGCCTAGCATTTTAATTTAAGAACTGTAACTTTTAAAGCCTTCTTTATAACTACTGAGTAGCCTTTGAATGTTTTTTTGCTTTGGGCTATTTAGACACAGCTACACACACACGTAGATACTGAAATTATTAATAAGTACACATATGTGTCATATATCCTTAGGGCTACCCTATGGTCCCAAAATTTGTGTATAGTTTAAATATCTGCATGCATATAGCAAAAAAACTACTTGAAAATCCACCTGAAAGAGAAAATGATCTTATTAACCAAAGCAACTGATCATTATTTTTTCCAGACACAAATCCAGAAGACAACAGAAACACCTTTTTTTAGTTTGGATTATTGATGTAGTTTAGTCACTTTGAGTGTGCACTAAAGAATTACTGGCAGCCTGATATTAAAATTGATAACCAAAATTCTTATTTTGCTGAGTATGTGTTTAAATGACAAAACCACATTGTTATGTCTGCTTAAAGGAAAAGTCTGTCAGGGAATTTGACATATTGGTACAAGTTTCCCTATAAATATCCCAGAGAAAGCAAGGGTAGATGATTTTAGAAGCATTTATTGGACTATAAAAAGTGAAGATTATGAATAGGTCAATATTTTTTGAAAGGTGGTAATATAAAACAGTGCTAAAAGATTCAGAAATGATCAGTAGATATTTTAAACTTGCTGCTGACAGAAAGTGACATCTGATAAAGATGGAGATAAAAATATCAATAAAAGATGTTACCTACACTATACCATCTATTTATTTGTTTGAGTTGGTAACAATTAGATTATTGACTATAAATAATTTTGTAGCCCTTGGTAAATTATTTATGGATGTGCCCTTAAAAAATCATTTTATTAATATGATTTTTCTTCTGATGCATAAAATGCCCAACATGTTCACTGAGCAATTTTTTGTCTGCTAATGAAAAGTCTCTGAAATCTGGCCAAGTATAACAAATTTAAATCTGTGAAAATATCTTTGTAGCCATCAATATGATCAGATGAGCTAAACGTCTGAAAATAGGGACAGAATGGCAGAAACCAGGCTTGGTAGGATGTTTCTCGCAGCATGAATGTTTTCAGGAGTACTTACAGATAGCCAGTGTAAGACAGGAAACATTAAAAGGTAGTTTGGTTTAGGTACTAAACTTCCCACAACTCAAGCGTCACTTGCAAAGTCTGACAAATCATTCAAAGCTATCTGAGGAAACCCTGAGAAGTAATCCTTGGACACACAGCTCAAAACACAAGCCCTCATGCATAAGCAGAAATGAATTTTCAAGGCACTAAATTAAAGCAATGGGACAGAGGATGACAGTAGATAGGCAGGCATGTGCCACACACAGGCACAAAAGTGAGCTGGACCTGAGCTGTTGTGCTATGACTTCCAGCATGTGAGGACATTGCATTACAAGAGAGAGATCCAGAAGACATCCTGAAAACTCAGAGATTCCTGTTAGCCCTTCCTCCAGGAGCAGTACAGACCTGTTATGGTGGGACAGACTGCCTAATGGATTGTTAACTTTTTAAGCAATGCAGAAGTATCCAGCACATTAAGCCATGATGTACTACGGGCTTGTAAATGACAGATTGTTCATTACAGGACTTTAGAGAAGGTAATAATCATGATAATGGACCACAAGTCACAAGTGTCTCTTGTATACCACTTTTTCACTTTTATAGACATGTATAAACTTAACACATCAAACTCTTGTACTACACAGTCAAGTGGGAGTATCAATTAAGCTGGTTGAGAGGCTTTGCAGTGAAAACTGAGGGAAAAATTTACCCAGCACACTCCCCTGCCTTTGTCAGACTTCCAGAGGGCTGGGGAAGAAAGAGCAACTTCTTCACACATAATATCTTACAAGATTTTGAAGATAAAGGCATTTAACTCTGAAGTAGCTATTTAACCCTTTTGTTATAAATCTAGTAGACTAAAATCAATCTAGTAGACCAAAATGATAACAAAACCAAACCAAACCAAAACAAAAAGACTTGGGAAAAAATCCAGCAGAAAAATAGCTGAGTTTCTTATAGAACTGATCATAGGGATTACTTACAGGGGTAACAAAAGACCTGTTTTTAAAGGACAATCAGAAAGGTTGCTATCCATTGCCACATTTTCATTCTCCTTTTCTCCCACTACAGTGGAGTGAAAATCAGTCCCCATTCCTAATTATTCACAATTACTCTAATTATTCTTTGAGAATCATGAGAGGAAATAAAAAGGAACATCTAAAACTGCAACAACAAAAACAGTTACTACAGTTACTAAGACTTTTGGCAGGTTTCCATATAGATGCCACAATTTTTTTCTTGTATGCAACAATATGGACACCATAGAATGGTGTTAGGAATGCAAATATTGAGATGGCAGGCAGGAAAATGTCCAGTCTTACCACAAAACCATCCAGAGTCTGCAAGAGCACCAAGTCTCAGCTCGGCCACTTTCCCCAGCAATCACTTCCAGGCATCAAATTTTAAGTTCCAGGCACTAGATCTTGGCATGTACACGTTCACAAGACTGGATGGCTTCTCACAAAGATTTTCTGTGTGTCCTTTCCTATAAAGTTATCAAAAAACCTTTTCCACTGTTAAGACGAGAGGACTGAGTTCCTAAATCCTGCAGTGAAATAGATTTCAGGGAAAACTTCCTTACTGAAAGAGTGGTCAAGCATTGGAATAGGGAAGTAATAGAATCCCCACCACTTTTGGAAGTATCCAAAAGCCATGTGGGTGTGGCACCTGGGGGCATGGTTTAGTAGTGAATATACTGGGTTGACAGTTGGATTCCATCATCTTAGAGGTCTTTTCCAACTTAAACAATTCTATCATTCTCTGATGTACAATACGAGATTTGTAGGTTGCAGTTATCCGCAACAGCTTCTTGACCCCTTGGAGGTCCCATCCAGATAAGGATATTCTATAATTTTTACTTAAAATATAGGTGGGTAGGATATGACAGGGAAGTTTTATAGAGACAAAATGCATCTTTCATTTAAGACAAATTGATCTAGTATTGCTAAAATTCTGCTTTGGTAATGTGTTATACCAGCCTGTTTTTTGCTTCATATTTGTTAAAGGAAAATATGTTAAAATACGAGTAAGTGTGCTGTTTTGAAATCATGTATTTTTGAGTATAACAAAATGGTCTATGCCTTAGATGGACAGAGGCCTTTTGTCATCAAAAAACCACTTTTTCAACCCCTTTTGCTGTTCTGTAATTTTTTTGATATAGGAAAATGTCAAATATTTAATATATTTGGAAAATCCTTCTTCCTAGTAAATCTTGGACTTTCCTGACAGAACTCTTGGGTCCAAATTGACCCCAACAGTTTTTAAGTATTTATGTGATCTTCCTAGTTCTGCTACATCAAAGTTTTGTTCCTAGACTGGAGAGAGCAGGATGAGTGCATCTAGAAACTGCATTTCAGCTGAGATTTCCTTTTCATCTGTTTGTGGATCTGGAAATATGTTTTGGGATGAAGCAGGTAGAATACATGCAGAGCAAACCACACACACTGTGGTCTTTCATATGGCAAACAATTACCCTTTATAGCTATATTACAGAGTCAAGGTTTTGCAACCAACACTAGAATGGAAATTTAGTCTTTTATTACAAGTGAAAAATGGCAGCATTTTTAAAACAAAAAAGCCAGCCTAGAACGTAAAAAAATATCTTTTCCCATTAAACTTAAACTTCTTGGGTAGTGAGGATGAAAAGAAAGTTAAAAACAAAACAAAACAAAAAATCCCGCTAAGAGTACCTCTTAAAATAATTTTTATTATTTATACAATTCTTCTACAAATTGATTGTGGGTCATTGGATGAGATGGAGAAGAAACCATATTTTTAATGCATCTATTTAATAACAGTTAATATTAAATTTTCCAGCTTGACCTTCTAGACCAAACAGCCTAGAGCAAATTACCAACATAGAGATTTCCTTGACCTCCTAAGCCCCATGATGCTGCTTAGAAACTTTTAGACCAACTTCATCCTGGCTAGTTTTGAGCAGTTTATCCAGTGGTAATGTTTTAGGCTCTTCCAGAAACATAAAAAGACAGCTGGTATTTCTGATCTCCTTGTTTATCCCACTGCTATTGAATTCATTATATTCTAATGAATTCATCTTAAAGTGAAACTGTTCAGGAGCTCTGCAGTTGTTGCTGTCAATGTAAGTCAGTGCTGCTCTCATCTGAAGACTCTGATGCGTAAATTACTTGCTACCAGTGCTCTGACTTTATGGGTAGGCTGAGACTGTCAAATGCTGGACAGACACACTAGCAGTGTAAATTTTACAGAGTCCAGAGTTAGAAAAAAGATCATGCATAAATAGATTGTCAGTGTAATGCAGTCTGTGGTAACAAAATTCTGACTCCCCTTTTATATCCAAGGAGAACTAAATAGCAAGGAAAATCCAGTAAGTAATGGAAGCAATTATATCTGTTTCCCTGCAGATAATTTATGTGTTATAACAATACAGGAAGGCTACCATCCCTGTTTGTAATCACAGGCTGAGGCTATTTTATAAACAGTGAAACCACCCATTGCTGTTGTCCGTCATTTATTACTTGCCTAATAAATACTTCAATTACATTTAATAAATAATGTATTCAGGCTCACTGAAGTGATAATTCTTTAAATTAATTATTAAATTCATGCAAAAAGGTTTTATTGCAAGCACTACTAAAGGAAATTTCTGTCTTCAATCTAAAGTGATTATTCATTATGTGCAGTAAAAGGCTCCATTTGCATATTATTAGTGAGGTAACCTTTAGCCTTCCTGGCAACAATAAGGATGCATCTTGATGTTGCTGTGCATTAATGTTCTGGGTTAGCCTTCCAAAACTAAAGTGATGATAAACAATATGTAATAAAGTCTTTGTTTATAGCCTTCCACCAGCTGTTTTCTGATATCTCAAATATACTACAATGACAAAATGTCCAGTAAATGTATTACAGCAAGTTGTTAAAAGGTGTTGCCTGCAGATGGTTAGTTGATGGGAAACAGTAAAAGTGGGACCAATTAATGTCCTGGAGATCTGAGTAGTAAATTCATCTCAAACAGACTTTTAAAAAGCCCTCTCTTTGATGGTCTCCCATGTGCTGTGCTACCCTGTACTTACTGTTGTCCTTGCCTGCTACATAGCAGAAAGTCTGGGAGTAAGCCCTGCTCTTTGGCTGGGCTCAGTTCCCCAGGGAGTAGATTTTTCTCCTGTCTTGAGCAACTCTCAGTGCTTACTTAAGGAGTTTCTGACACTATCATGTACCTGCCCTAACCTAGATGTCACAACGAGGAAGATCTTGCTGTGGGAGGAAGTACCAGAGATTTTCACTGATAGAAATGAGAATGGCTTCTCTTTCCACTCTCTTAATCTTTCATTTCCTCTTAAATCCTTAATGCAAAAATTCAGAGGAATCCTTAAAGGAAAAATGACCCATGTTACTGAGTCCATAGAGTCTGTTTCAGAGGTGTGAAGTTTATTAGCTCGTGAGTGGAGCACCCATCCTGTGGCTACAGTGGTGTGTTGGAGCTGAGCTGACAATCTGGTGCAGGCTGAGCTCTCAGTGCCACTGATTCAAATGTTCCATGAAATCAATCCTGAAAGTCAGCCTGAGTGGCATCAATGAGCAAATCTGGCCAGGAGATGACTGCGCTGGCTGGATTCTCCAGGTCTTCATCTGCCAGCCATGAATCCATGAATCCTTCTAAGACCTGACTGCTGGGATCTTGGGTGTGTGTATAGTCTAGGATTCTGTTCTACTGGGAAACTCTGACCTCTTCTTCCCTCTGAGATGTTTTCCTTTCAGGGATGCCATTTCACAGTGTAGTATCCTGATTAAAGCTTAAATTTCATCTAGGCACATAATCAGTGCCATGTTGTGATCAATGAGGGCTACAGGCAGCAGTAGAACACAATCCATCCCTGGGATAAACACACAGACATTGACCATCCCTTACACTGTCTGAAGCTAGAGTTTTCATTAAACTGTCTGCCCCTCTGGATGATGGAAATCTAGGCAGCATATAGGTCCTCAAAGAGCCTTAATTTGTGTCCTGAGAGCTATTGATTGAAGAAAAAAAAAAAAAAAGGAATAATGAATAATTATAACTATTAAATTATGATCATGTTACTTCCCCTACAAATCTATAGTCTCAACCACAGTGAAATTTTTAATGCTTGGTCTCCACATCCTGCTTTATTTAATCCTTTTATTTTAAGATGTTAAAAAAGTAGTCTCCAGGAAGACAAAATGGAAGCCAAAAATTGACCACAGGTGGCTTTTTTTAACTATATGCCAGGTGAAAAGCTGCCTTTTTTTTTTTTTTTTTTTTTTTCCCCAGAGTGNATTTTTTTTTTTTTTTTTTTTTTTCCCCAGAGTGTGTACCCCGTCTTTTATTTTTCTAGCCTCCACTACAAGCCAAATACAGGTTCTCTTTCACCTTGCAAGGTTTGGAAGTAAGAATGATCTTTAAAGTTCCTCCCAAAACATAGGGTTCTATGATTTCTGAAAAATTAATTCACATAATGCATCTCAGCTGGGAGCTCATTATTTTGAAGATGATATGTACTTAGTAAATCTACATAAAGAAAGCATATACCCTTTCCCATAAGTTAACTGAGAGATCAGATGGCATTTTTTTGCCACCAAATGCCAAGGGATAAAATTTTGTTGTCTATTTTTTGTGGTCATTAAAGAAAAACACCTTCAAAAGGCAACACAATGTGTCCTGAGGTGTTTATCTAAGACAAGCAGGATAGTTCCCACTGCGGTGGCCAAGCTCTATAGTGGAACCCCAGCAAATCAGAATGGAGAGTCTGAAACTACTGTGTTTAACCAGGATGAGTTCTGCCCACTGTGAAGAGAAAAACCTTTACATTTATAGCTTATTGTGCTTCAGCAGATCAGGGCAAATCACAGGAAAGCATAAGGGTGGTTATTAACCTGTTAGTGCCCAGGACAGGAAAACAGCTGTCATACATCAGCATTTGACCCCGTGTTAGTTGCCCTGAGTTAGCTTTGTTGAAGCTCCCTTTCATGCTCAGGAAGCAAGACCCATTTTGCTCTTAAGCCAGATCTTTTTCTCAGATAAGGATGTTGCCTGAAGAAACTGCAGGACTCTGTTATCTCCCTTTCCAGATCTGATTCCAAATTAAAAACATTTTCATTTACAAGTTACTCATTAATTCCTACAAAAATAAAATGTATATCAAATCACCCTGACCCTTTCTTATCTTAGAGATAAGAAAGAATTCGGCATTTTATGGATCCAGGCTCCCTTCCCCCATCCTGCTCATATTCACATCTCTAACACTGAGACCTCTGGTTCACCTTTGAATCACTTATGTTCTCTTCACCATAGCAATCAGCTCAGTCCTACATAAAGTGTAAAGTGCTGACATTTTCAAGCAACCTAATGTTTCTTGCAGTCATCTAGCAGCCTTTCAAATGTAGAATCCTAGATGCCCTTGCTTTCCTTAATCAGCTAGCAGTGAAAAAGAAAAATGAAATAAAAGGACCTCATATATCCTCTTCCCCCTCCCTCCTGCAATTTACTGTCTGTCCAAACTAATCCCCCCACATCCCTCCCATTACACAGATGCAGTGAGATCTCTGAACACAAATGTTGTAAACCTCAACATAACTTCACCAATTCACACTAAGGGAAATAAATTTAATTCACTCAGCTTCTCATCATCTTATGGCCCCTTTAGGGCTAATCATCTGTATTAACTTTCTCTGGGGTCTTTCTAATGTCTAAGTGCTGCTGACTATTTTGTAGCTGTAATGCATGTGGCAAGAGAACAAATTGCCCAACAGTGGATTTCTTTCCTACAACAGTGGTTTTAGTATTTAAAAGGAAAGGATTGGGTTTGGAGTGGTATTGGGTTAGGACTTGGATGGTGGGTTATGTGGATAAATATAACATCTTTGTGCTGGAATTTGTAGCCAGTATTTCTTTCCTGAATAGCATTGTTTGGCCAGGTAAACTTTTATTTCTATTCAAGAGCCACAAATAATAAGATTTATGACTTTGAGAAGATTGATTTTAAGAAGAATAATACTTTTCTCAGTAAATCTTTTTTTTGAGTTACGAAATTTTAATAGCTAACTAGCTTTTTTTTTTTTTTTCTTTTTCTTCTTTTTATTGCAGATCTGCAACAAGTACAGTTTTTAGTAGCTGGTCTTGAATGCTGATAAAAGCCCATGCTTGCATTCAGGCCTGATTGAAGTGTGCCTTTTTGAGGTGCTACACAATGTTGACACAGTTTTGTTCAAGGCTATGGATCCAAATTCTTGTTCTTCCACAGATTTAGTGCGTTCTTCTGAGTAAGGACTTTGAAGTACTGCTGACAATACATTTTTTTTCTTTACAGTCTGCTTAACATTCTCCAAGGGACAGGGGTTGTTAGCATGTATTTATATCAGGATGTGAATTGCATACTACAGAAATCAGCAGAATTTATTTTCCTGCTTGTTGACTCTTCACACCTGCCTCGCCTTTCTTTCCCTTGACCTGTCATATTACCTATTTTGATCTAAGGGCCTCAATCACCATGGAGAGTTGAACTCCCAGGATTAATCCTCATCCTCTGGTCTTTTCAATTCTGTTCATTCCTAGGTAAAAAGTGCTGTTTAGACGTTTCTCTGTGACATGTCATCACCAGTGTTGAATCTGCACGGCAAAACCAGAACTTGACACCTATACACTTCTTTCCTTCCCCCTTTTCTCATGAAAAAGAGATTTTCTCATCTTTCTGAGCCCTAAAGAGAATGCATTTCTAATGGACATTTATATCTCCTAATTATAGACTTTTTTACCCTGTCTGATTATCAACTTCTGATCTGAAATCTCTTTGGAAGCAGCGTCTCACTTTTCCCTCTTTATGTAGTTTATGTAGCATCTGGGGATATGAAACTTCTAGTCTGGGTTAAATTCAGATGTGCTGAGCAACATTCTATGGAGTATCACCAGTTTCCAAACAGGCCAAGCCGAAAAAACCACTCTGCTTCACTAAAAATCTGATAATTCCTTTTTTTTCTGTTTTCATATGGGGACATTCCAAGGTTTTTAAGGAAGACAAAACCAGAAGCTACATTAAGACCAATGCCACAAGGTGCTTATCTGAAGTAAAAGGGGGTATATCTATGTCTGTATTGCAGTTCTGTGTGGAGATAGGAGATGGATGTAACACCCCTTTCCTTTTCCAGCTACCCTGTTTTCAGTGGAGGGAGAGCTTTCCTACAGAGCTCTTCATTCTGGAAAATGATCAGGAAAGATTGGGAACAGCCCCATCAAGGTCAGCTGCTTTCACAGATGGAGAGATGTAGTGTTGGCTTAGTTTTCTAACTGCCCCACTTTTTGGCTTTCCTTCCTTCCTTTCCTTTAGAGTCAATGTTATTTTTATAATCTAAAATTAATTCCAGATATTAGAGATATTCCTGAAACCAGTGGTGTCTTCCAGCTGATCACAGCATTTCTGCCTAGTAGTCTTAATCAGGTTTTTCCTTTCACAAAAAACAAAACAAAACAAAACAAACAAAAAACCCACCCAAACAAACAAAACCCCACAAAACAAACAAACATCACTGCCCACCCTCCCCCCCCAACCCCCAAAATTGGGGACTGAACAAATTTTGAAAATGAATAGACTCATGTTTAGAAACTAGAATTTTCTGTTGAAGTCACAAAACTCCCAACTACAAAGTCTTCACTACAGAGTCAGGTTTCTGGGGCCCTTGGGAGCTAAGCCTGGCACACCAAGCAAGATTACCACTCTTTTCTCTCTAGAGGAAGAGCTGCTAAGCAGGCCAAGTGTTTGGGTTTTCAGATAGCAAACTGCAAAATTGTGGCTACTGGCATCATTTATGCCCTTCATTTTTCATCAAGCAGTCAATCTCTTCATATCATCAGCTAGGAGAAGAGAGTTTGATGAAAATCATGATTAAGGATGTGAGTGTGAAAAGTGGGGATCAACTGTTTGGCTCAGACACAGGGAACCTGTCCATGTTGTGAAGGGCATGTGGTAAGTAGAGTTAGGATTTTTTCCTTTTTCACCCAGTGCAGCCCGATACCTTTATCCTTTTCCTTCTGCAATCTCCAGATGATGCAAGAGCTGCTATAAATGATATTTCAGCTTTTTATAACTTCAGACACACAGATTACCTCCCCAGCATCCTTTTACTGCTGAGTGTGGGTGGAAAAAAAAAATTTAAAAATGTGCTTTCCACTCATTTGGTTCAGTCTATTTCAGTAAAAGAAGTGAGTGGAAAAAGAAAAGTAACAATGATTGCATGGCAACATTCATACACTTTGAGTGAAGGATTATATTTTGCTAAACCTTCCAGGAAAATAAACCTCACGAAAACAAGAATGCTTTACAGAGGTATGAGACTCCTTTGTCACCAGTCAATGATATTTTGGCTTGCTATGATTTCTTCATTGCCTCTCTCCATCTTCAGCAGGATGTATCATTCTGAGTAATCCTGCTTTTTTGGGTCTCTGCCTATTGATTTTGCTAGATTAGTTGCAAATCCACCAGAAAGTCTGGCTTGCAATGATATTTTTATTTGTTTTTCTACTGAAATTGTGGCTCATGTTTGATGGATAAATCTGGAGCGGTGAATTGAGAAGAAAGGTGAAAACAAAAATATCTTTAATAAACTTGTTTGGAGGAATTGTTGAGTCTGGGACTAGAGAGAAGTCAGGAATTCTATTTTTCATGAGCAAATATTTCCAATTTGCCAATACTTCCAATGCCAACAGCTGCCCTCTCTGGTGTTCTTATGTTTTGAGTAACAGGAATTTAAAGATATGTAGCCAGAATTTGCTTTTTGATTTGAAAAGGTAAAAAGAGGGAAAGCAACCCATCCAATTTCTGAATCATCATCAGAGCAGGAGCACCTGCTTGCTCCTTGTCGCCATGAACAAAGAGGAGCCCACAGTGGCTGCACTCCTAATTTTGGCACCTCAGTTTAGTGGCTATGGCTGTCTGGAAGGCATCCCAGATTATGTCCTCTTCTCCACCTTCTTCCATTTGTACTTAAATGAACATAGCTCCTGCAGCCATTCTAGCAGGATCACGAATTACTTAAATGTGCTGAAAATGAGGTGTAACAGGGACATATTAAATGATCCTGTCGAGCATCATTATCACTAGGAACTCAGATAAGTGAGACATGGCTAATTATACCATGGCCTTCAAGCTGACTAGAAATTTGCATTGACGGTAAGAATGTGATTATATTTGAAAAAAAAAAGAAAAAAAAAGAAAAAAAAAAAGAAAAAAAATTAAAAAAATGGTAAAAAATGTATCAAATAGTTTTCATTTAGCCCATCCTTTATCCTGTCTATGCAATTATCTGTCAGCCAGGTAGGAGACTGTCTTTTCATCCCACAACCCAAAATCTCATGTTCAACCCTTTTGACAGAGACCTGCATATTCTCAGTGATGAGGACATTAGTATTTTACCACTGAGACCCCACTTCTGAGCAGATAGGATTTATGCTACTTAATAAGGGAGGAGATTTGGAAATAATCGGTAATCTGAATATCTTTTACCAACCCTGAGGGGGCAGGAAATGAAACAGGAAGACAAGCTGTGTACTTAAGCTGGTCAAGTATTGTCCAGAAGAATTGTCACTGGAAGTGTTCAAAAATGTGTAGATGTGGCACTTGGGGACATGGTTTAGTGGTTTAGCTGGCAGTGTTAGATTAATGGTTGGACTCAACATTAGAAGGGTTTCCAATCTTAATTATTACATGGGTTCATGATTCCAAGAGTTTTCCACTGGAAAGTGTTGATTGAAGATTCACATTCATGAAATCTGCCTTGAGAATATTTGATATCACTGGACATTTTGACTTGCATCCAGTGGGGCTGAAGAGGAAATGCAGATTCCAGGGAATTACTAAATCACTGACACTGCAAGCAACCAAAGTCTGTGAGACCCAAGTACATGGGGTAAATGTAGGTGTAAAGAGTTAAATATTCCTGTACCCCACAGGATAAAATCTCTACTGTAAAATGGCCTGCAAGAGAACAAAAAATCCACTCTTATCATCTCAGATATGACTCTTGGAAATCATGCTTTTGGGGTAAGTCCCTAACAACAGAACTACCATTAGTAATATTAGCAATCATACCCTTTTTCTTTCTGGCAAGCATTCATTTCATCAATTTAAAGGAAAAGGTAGGGGAAAGAGGGAGGAGTGACTAAGTTCCTATTAAAGCCCTTTTGTCTTGTAGCACTGATGGGATTCATGTAGATAGCTAAAACTGCTGAAAAGTGTGAAAGATTATTATAAATAAAGCATCAAAAGGTAGAAAATACCAGAGAGGATAATTACATTGTCATATTTTTATATGAAAATTATTTCCCAGGCAAATGTTGCCTGTTTGGAGAAGTTGAAAATAACTATAAATACATCCTTCTGCATGTCACAGAACAAAACAATTTTAAAGTTTAAACCCCATTATTTTAGAAGAGCCATTTATTTCAAGTAGGTGGCAATTTTCTTCCCCTCCCCCAGCCCACAGTATTCAGTAGCTATTCACCTCTCACAATTTTCATCTAGCCTGTTCTTTAGAATCCAATTGCAACCTTTAAAGTAGTCATCTATTTCTAATGGAAATCTCCACATCCAGCTCTTTGAGCTGCTTTTCCAAACTCTTAATAAATTGCCTCAGGTTGTAGAGTTAGTAATGACACTAAGTGGTGGAGGCCTTTCACAAAATGTTCTGAACCTCAATTCTCTTTTCACCCTTTCTTTTGTCCTCTGTTGCGTGCATTTTTGCAGATTTCCAACAATTGCGCAGTCAAGTGGAACTGATGACTTTATTCTCCTGCAACAGAATTTGGGAAATTTGCCAGATAAGTGGGTATGAGAAGGAGCGTGTAAACGGGGTCAGCTGAAGTAGAATTGGATCTTGAAAGAGCAGTAAATACTCAGCTCCCACAAAGTACTTTTCTTGGCAAGAATGATCTCTTCAGGGAGAGAAAGAGGAAATCAGAGGGTGACTTATGTTACTGATCTTGCCTCCTGCTGCTTTCTTACAATGGGTGTCTGCAGTGAGCTGGAGTTTTTGACAGCCAGGTGGGGTGTGACAGCACTCGGAGTGCTCTGCGGGCACGCTCCTTGTGGAAGTGCTAGAATGAGAGGCGACCTCAGACGATGCAGGAGCATTACCTGTGAAGAATCTCAAGTATGTCCAAGGGCTTTCTGAGATGCTGGAGCTGAGAAATGATTCAGGACAATACGTCTCAGGTAATTACTGGCTTCTCTGGTACACTGTCCTTGACATAAAGAAACAAAAATCCTAAGGGCAGTGTTTGATTGCAAGTTTCTTCAGTACCCATAAAATGGCATAAGATGGACACTCAGGAACAGAGTATCAAAAAATCATGGTATGGTTTGTGTTGAAAGGGATTTTAAACTTTGCTTCACACCCCTGCCATGGGCAGGGACACCTTCCACTATCACAGATTGCTCCAAGCCTCATCCAGTCTGGCCCTGGACACTTCCAGGGACGGGGCAGCCACAGCTGCTCTGGGCAACCTGTGCCAGGGCCTCCCCACTCTCCCAAGGAAGAGTTTCTTCCCGATATCCCATCTTACCCTGCCCTCTGCCAATATTAGATAAGAGAAATGTTTTTCTGAGATGTCTGTATTCTGGAACAGAAGGCTACATGGACACCACAGAAGAAGCAAGAGTCCTGATAAAAAAAGATTGTGGGCATGTAGGTTCTCAAGTGTGTATAAGTACCCAGTGTTGTCATTGATAGGGCAAATGCAGCCCTGAACAACTAAGCAGGGGAATTATCAAATAAAGAAGGGAAGCAATGTTCCTTGGTAAGGAAGATGGTATCTTAGTTCTGGTTTCCACACTTTAAAAGAGGCTGTGTGTGAGTCTGAAAGCAATCAGAGAAACATTACATGCATGTTTTAGAGCAGCGAAAACCCGTCTTATCATGAGAAATTTAAGAAGTCCAATCTAGTTTACCCAGGAGTATAGTAAGAGGTGAACTGGTCATGGTCTAAAAATATCTGTGTTAGGAGGAGATTTTAGGCAACACACAATTTTTTAATTATGAAGAGCAAAGCTTAATGAGACTTGGTAGTCTGAAACAAAGCTATTCTGAACCCAGAGTAGGAATGCAGTGTACATTTTAAACTGTGAAAATAATTAGCCATTGAAATAGTTTAACTGAGTATATGGAAGACTTTCTGTCACTTGAAAATGAGCTAAAGATAAACTATTATTTAAACTCAATTAAGTGCCTGCTGCAGACATAGCTACAAGGTTTTGTGGTCTGGCGTTACACACATCAGATTGAAGGCTATGACTACCTCTTCTAAATTATAATTCTTCATTAATCATTTCTATATCAAAGGGATACTTCTTTAGAAAGGGCAGGAATTACTCTGAAGACTGCAATTAAGAACACTACATTATCACATATTTAATTATATTCGAACATAAATGAGCTATAACATTTAAAGGCTTTAAGAAATAAAACCCTCTGCATTGCTCTGGGCTTGCTATTTCTGTCCTGAGTAGTCAGTGTTCATAGATTAATCTTCTGGTTTTTTAGATATCATCAGCCATCTGACCTCACCTCAGAATTTCACAATGGAATGGGAAACCATCTTCTGTTCCTTGCTGTTCTCTGGGATCAAACCCCATCTCCTCTGAAGGGACAAAACAAGTGTTGGCAAAACTGATTTTGTTTGTTTTAAAGCAGCCTTCTAAGGAATCTCATGACAACATTACTAGCTTCCATGCCAGCTTGTCAGTGAGGATGTTAGTCACCTGACAGATATAAATCCTTTGAGAAAAGAGGGAATAAAAACGTGAAATGCATGCTGCTACCAGATCATTAATGATACAAGGACAAAGCAGAGGACTTGTGTATGAGCTCTGCATCATAGTGTAACTGTACAGAGCAGAGGAAAAGCAAATCCCAAGATTACAGACCAGTGCATCACCATTAGTGAGGGGGATGTTCATACTTCATCAGGATCCTTCAGGACCCAGTAAGTCACAGAGATCAGCAGGACACAGGGACTTATACTTCTGAAATATAAACCTGTGCTTGCTAAAGGAATTGCTCACATCACCCACAGCTTGAGAAGTTTGCTGCCATACATGCAATATTGGAGTGAGGCATGAAAGAAGTTGTGAATTTATCACTATTCCTTATACCAAGAAATACCTTTCTGCAATATCAAGTCAACCCACCACCAAATCTGTACCAGCTTCAGAGAGTTCAATGCTTTGTAGGTTTTTCCATGCAAGATCAATGGGGTCTAAAGAAAATCTGCAGGTGTTTCTAGCCCTCCCAGGCAGCTCACTGCAAATACTTCTTTCTTAATATTGTTGCAGGATAATATAAGCACAAAAATGTACAGAACCTTAAGAAAATCTTGAAAGCAATTGTTGTAGGAGCAAAACAGTGAATCTCACTGCAGTAACAAAAAATTTGAAAGGTCTGCATCTGCATAAATAAACAAGTTTCACAAGCTGCTTCTCCATGCACTGAAATTCTCTGAACCTTCAAAAACATTGAATTAAATGCAATACCATATTTTAACAATGAAGGAGTCCATAAACAGGGATGTACAAAATTTCCAAAAGTTATACAGATTAAAAAAATATATTGTCTACTACCAAAAGTGAATCTATTATGATCAGAAATCAGCCTGCATGCTGCAATTGTGTTCAGTTTCAACATTAGATTAGAGGTAAACAAATTAAAAAAAATGGTGAAAGGAAAGGAATGCCATGGTTTTTGCTTTAGAAGATGAAATTCACATTGCAAGTTCATTTTTCTTGAAGAAAAGGCTTGAGAAGGACCTTTCCTTATACCACAGTGGAAACAATCTGGCTTTTTTCAGACTGGACCATATAATTTCCATTGGATTAGGATATTTGTTTTAAGTAGTTTGGTCTCTAAACCAATATGCAGGCATGGTTTTTTTGTTCCCTCGGTAACTTTGAGTAATCTTTTCTCTGAGACCTATGCATTTGTTGTGGTTTTGACCTCCTGCAGTGCGCTGAACTCCTGTCTAGAACGCATAGAGTCAACGTGCCACAAAACTGAAATGCAAAACCATTCGGGGCTTGTGTGGCTAAATGAGTCACTACCCAAAAGTCTGCTTTTTACTGTACTCGGGGCAAACCCAGCTTCCTTTCCCCTGTGTTTATGAGAATGAATTACCTTGAGGTCTTACAAAATGCTGTGGCATGTTCTTGCTACCCGCTGGGCAAATGAGCGCAAATTAAACCACACTTGATTTTCATATGACAGGTAATTATCATAAACTGGATAACTCACAGCCACAAAACTACAACTGAACAAAGCTGTGGACTCTGGAGGTGTCCTCTGGCTCTAAGACAGAGTAGTTCTCATACTTCACTCAATTTAAACCACCCTGATATGACAATAGGTTTCCCTGTCCAGGAGAGAAGCAAACCTACATTTGCAGCTTTGTGGTAACACTGTTATTTGCCCCCATAATTTCATCCCTTTTCACAGTCTTCTGGTACAGCTTGGGTGAGAAAGCCTTGCCTTGTCAAGACAATGTCAAAAAAAAAAAAAAAAATTAATGTAAGAAAAGTCAAAAATTAATTTTTGACATTTGACAATGTTTAAGATCATCTTATCTTCTCCCTCTACCTAAAGCACTCAATTAAACCATACTTCCAGTCCACACAATTCCGTCTTGATAAATCAACGTTTTCAATAGCAAATAAATTGGTTACATGACAAATTTTCAGCTGGTCCTAACAAGAATGGGCAAAGGCCACAGTGTGATGACAACTTGCTTTCTCTTAGGGCATTTCCCTTCCACAGAGATATCTCTGGACACACAATTCTTGCCTTTCAGTTGTTCTTCCATCTGCTGACATCAAAACTTCCCCATAGGAAACACCTGCTGGAGCTGGGAAAGACAGTAGGAAGTTTCTCATGGTGCTATGGGAAAGTTAGAACAGCGAAGGAGATCAGGGATCTTTTAATCAATTTTTGGACTTTCTCTTCCTTGGCCTGCCTTGCCCTGTGGCCAAGATCTTGAAAAAACAGCCCCAGCTTGAGCTATGTAATTTGCAACTCAGCTGGCAGCAGTAAAAGCTCAATGACAACCTTCGTCCTGGAAGCCTCCATAAGGGACGCATGGAAATTAGCAAGGAAGTGAGTTACAGAGTGGACATATCCATCAGCCTCTTATCATTCATAAACACCATCCCAAAACTGGCTCATTCTCGTGCTGTGTTGTGTCTTCACATTGGTACAGGATGAAAGAGATTGCTCCAATACTGTAGTCAATGATCAAAATTTAAGAAGTGGGGCCCCGAAATTATTATGACATTTCTCAAAAGCAAAAAGAATTGTGAAGAGATGAATTTATTTTGAATTTTTTTGGAAGAGAGATCTTAATTTTTTATTAATTTTTTTTTAAGTATTACCTGGTCATTGAGATACTCATGGACAGGATTATTCTTTCCCATTTATGAGAGAAAACTGGGGAGCTGATTGATTGGTGAGGTAAGAATATAAGAGGCAAAACTGAAGTCATTAAGAGAAGGAAAGGGCTATGACTGATATGTAACCATTAATATATCTGTTGCACATTGTGGGGAATATTATGATATTCTTGGATAATAAAAAAGAAAAGAGAAATAATTTTTACAGACTGCAACAACAAATCTTGGACCTTGAGGCCATCAGGTGTGGCAAATGCTAGAACATGAGTTGATGTAACCATTAATGTTCCTAGCTAGTCCTGCAATATCTTTCATTGCAGAATCACAGTTTGGACTTAAAAATGGGTTATATTTCAGTGTTATTATACAGTGTTTTAAGAGAACAGAAGCAAAAGAGTTTGTTTTCTGCCTAAGGACAGCTAGTTTTGAGACAAATTAGAAATAAACCTTGCAGCTTGGACTGAGGACCTTTAGAGAGAGGATGGATGCTCTACATGTCCATGTCTATACTCCAGGCTGTTGGATAGACAGTAAACAACTGAGCTTGCCCAGCATGATGCATCCATGTAGCAAGCAATTTCAATGTGATTTCTCCACGCCTAGGAAGACAACCTTGAAGGCCCTCACATCTACTGCTCGCCAGATGAGCAGCAATGCATCATTTATTTCCCCATCTGCAATGCTTTGACCTTGCTGATGGCTTTGCAGCTGGGTGCTTTGTCAGTTCAGACTCTGGTACATTTCCAGAGGTTTTGCTTCCAGCCTTGTCCCTTCTCCTGCAAACGATGTCTTGTGCCTAAAACAAGGAAAATTCCAATAACTTATAAATTCTTTGATAATTTTGGCAGAACGAATGGTTCTTTTGCCTGTTTACATTGACAATAAGCACAGTGTGACCTCCTGTAAAATCAGTTTTCCATCAAGCCACGGAACTCCAAGTATAAAGTTACCATGTCAGGCACAGCATCCTTTGCTCCCTATCCATCTTTCCCCAGATGTGTTTTTTTTTTCTGTTAGTCTGATCTGCATACACTTCTAGGTGTTTATCTCTGGTTCTTAAGTACTCTCACTAAGTCATGAAAGGGTCAGTTTCTTCTCTAGTTTTTGCTGCCGACATTCTCTGCAGATCATTAAGAAAACATCAGGTTTATTCCAAAATAACTGGCATCACCAGGTGACCATAGTGCTCTTCCCCAAACTCAGTATAAGCTCATGTCAGAGCTGTGCTTTCTTCTTAATTATCTCAATTTTACTCCATTTGTCACCTTTCCCACCTGGAAACAGGTCCTAACTAAGCTAAGGCTTCACAAGACCAGGTGAGAAAGAATCTTTCAAGTCCAGCAATAAACTAGAAAATGGCTGTGTCTTCCATGAATCTGGGACCATTTCAGAAGGCATAAAGGCCCATATTATCTCAGATTAGAAAACATTTTTTAATACTATTTTTATTCAGATTGCCCAAAAAACTAGAAAATTATAGCCTTTGATAAATTTTGTTATAAATCAAAAATCTAGAAAATAAGGTATAGGATGAACTACTTCAGGCCAGAAAAATTCCTTCAAAAATCCTTTTTGCTCCTATATCTCAAATTGCTTTCTCAGCATAAATTTTTTCCTTAAAATTTGGTCACTCTGTAAGCACTGCCATATGAAGAATTTCTTATGGTCCATTCTATTCTTTTTTAAAAAAATTTATTTATTTTTAGTCTTTTGCAAGTTGGAATTATGCATTTTTAGTTTTTCTTCAAGTCAGAGCATCTACCCAAGCCTATTTTCTAAGACAGACTTCCAGAGAACATTCATACAGTTTCTTTAGAGCTTCACCCACCAATGAAAACAACTGGTTTTCAAGAAGGATGTGATGATGTGACATATGAATGCTATGGCAGTCAAGAAAAAGGTGACATTGTAAAAATCCAGTAAGTATTTAACATGGCTAATAATTTCAGTATAAATTTCCCTGGAAAAGTAGCAGTGTTCTTCCCATTACTGAAGGAAAAAAAAATCATCTCTATTTGTATCCCTGTGGCCAGCACTCTTTAATAAGCTTTGCAGTGAGAATGCTAAAAAACCTCAAAAATTCTATGAGTTTTTCAGCTTCAAAGTTCTGCTCAGCACTGCTGAAGTCTGATAGTTTCTTGTTATCTCTGTGGGCTGGTGATGGGTCATGGCAGCTGGAGGTGGGAACACTGTTTTCCCACAGCTTGACCTCTGTGACAGAGCCTGACTTTGGTACATGATGCTCAAGAAGTTTCAAAGTTTTCAGGGAAGTGCCATGGAAAAACATGTATTTAGCACCCATCAAAAAAACATAAAAGATGTATGATTCTGTAGTTAACCCAAGAATCATTTGAGTCTATGAAAATCAACTCAGCAATATAAGCAAAGTGTTGAATCACCCAAGCCTACAAAAATAGCTCAACCTTCCTTCAGAATTATTTTCTAACCTTAGACAAGAGTCTGGATTTGGTGGTCTTGGTACTTAAATTGCATTTTGGGAATTTCAATCTGATACTAGTGGAAAGCCATGCAGCTGCCCGATGTTATGACATTTTTACTATTTGTCCTGGGAACAGAAATTGGATCTCTTTTGATGCTCTTTGGGTCTTGTCTTTCATTCTTTCATATATTCTCTGCATTCTTCATGCATATGTTTGTAACTCTGTCACCTATTGTGTTAGTAGGTAGTTTTGCCAGTACTTTCCCATGGCCTTTCCTAAGCAGAAAGACAAAACAAATTCCAGAGCTCCCAGCCCCAGGAGGTACAAGGTTCCCTGCTATCTTGTCTCTTCCTGGGAACCAAGGCTAGGAACAAATCTTTGAGATAAATTCTCATGGACAAAGTACAACTAGTGCTGAAGAGGGGCTCCAGAGAAGGGGGTAATTGCATAATCACTTGTGCTCCTAATTTGTGCTCTTTATCAATTATGCCATTTTCCTAAAACCTATAAAAATGTACTCATTCCTGGGGGTAGGGGAGGGGAGGAGCAGGCTCTTGTGGACATCTTTCCATAACTGCTCCTGAAGGCCTTCTTTAAAGATCCTCTTTTACATTACCTCCTTACTAAAATTATCTCAAGTTTCATTTCCAGGTTGAGCAACAGGCAACACTTTCATGTCCAGATGCTATTCATCACAATCAGAAAAATATGATTAGAATTAGCCTAATTGCTATTCTCATCCAAAAAGGCCTCAGGGACAAAATTTCTGCTGGTGGTTTTGCCTTGCCATTTGTGCATGAAATAAGCACAGTTTTGTAGAACCGTGGACACACAGAATTATAGAATTATAGAATGGTTTGGGTTGAAAGGGACCTTGAAGCTCATCTCATTCCAATCCCTCTGCCACGGGCAGGTACACCTTCTACTATCCCAGGTTGCTCCAAGCCCTGTCCAACCTGTCCTTGGACACTGACAGGGATGGGGCAACCACAACTTCTCTGGGCACCTGTGCCAGGGCCTCACTACCCTAGCATACTTCACTTGTTCCTTTCTGAGGTCTCCTTGATAGGGGAAACAGGTAGAAATTTTGTTAAAGAAAAAATAATCATCTGTAATGAAAAAAAAGTATGATTTAATGGTTTTGGAATTGGAATAGCTACTGTAAGAAAAGCTAGACAGGCAAATTAAAAAGAAGATATATTGTTCCTATATGATATAGCCTGACATTTCCTAGGAACATTTTTAGCTAAACTTCCAAAGCACAGACATCCCTTCAATTCTTTTCACACAGCAGAAGACCTCCTTCCCAGCTGAGTGTCTGTGTAAGTCACAGATACCTCACAGTCCTCTTGGACAGAGTTTCTGAAGAATCAGAGTGCATGAGTAATGACTGTTGCAGTTGAAACAGCCCTTCACCATCTCTTGTCAATGTGTTCAACAGATCAAGAACTTCATTCCAGTGTGTCTCCTACAAGTGATTCCTTGTTTGAACAGCTCCTTTGCCTTTCAGAACAAGGGATGATGAAAAGATAAACAAGTGAGAAGTTGCAGCAGGTGACTCATCTCTTCAGAAGCTAAAGTATAACAAAACAAAGGTGTTTGATGCACAGCTGACCCCATGAGGATTCATCTTCAAACTCAAATATGTACATCAACTGTATATTCATGACTACTGCATGTACAACAGAGTGGGAACTCAGAAATCAGCTGCCTTGTAAAACCAAATAATTCAGTAATTTTTTCCCTACACACATTGATTTGCTTAATAAAAGAAATCTACCTTTGTATATATTGGCTGGTATTTGTTTTTCCTCCATACCTGGTTATTAATAAAGATAATTTTCAGTATTGCAAGAAAAGGAATGTATGAAGGTTGATAGTCTCAACAGAAGGTGAGTTATCTAATTGGAGTATCTAATTTCCTGAAGGTCTCTGCAAATATTCAACAGAGAATTTAGCAAGACCTCATATAAAATTAGTCCAAAAGATCCATGGATTTGTGCATGAAATCTGGCCTATTTTTTCAGCCAGTGGTTTATGAATATTGGTGGAGCGGAAGGCACTCTTCACAAGGAAATCAAGTTGGCAATTAGTGCTCACAAATTGTATCCAGAGACCTACATCTGAAGAGATGTAAAAATATATAGACAGGTATATGTTGTTAATCTGTAAGATTAAATGATCTAATCTGACATTTTGTATCTCTTACAGGCAGAAAATACTGCCTTGTGATGCCTAGTTTAAGATAAAAAAACGTGTTCTTGGCCAAATAACTTCCCACAAAGCACTTGATCTGGATTTGAAGTCATCCAGCAAAAATACTTCTGACTGAGTATTGTTATCTGTGATGTGTATGTCTCCATCTCAGCTTGGAAGTTAGGGATGAAAGTAGAAATGTATGGTGAAAAGTGCAACTCATTCTGCCACAAACAAGTAACATGATTAAAGATGATGCCTATTTCCTGACCGTGCCCATTTCAAACCCACAGCAGTCTTCCCAACAAGTCAAGCTAGTTTTGGTTTGGGTGTGGTGCTTAAGAGAACATGTAGTACAATGGAACATGATTTAAAAATACACCTATGGGCAGGATCATACATTATTTCAACTAATCCTACCTATAAGAGAAAGAAAGAACATTGCTGATATTTGTTTACTCTGCTGTTGCTATTTTGTAAACTTACAAAGCTCTTTACTGATTTGGGCATTTAAAGCAATGTGGTCAAAAAAGCCCTGCAGTGTTAAGACTGCACTAAAGATGGAAGATTTCTAAAATTTCTATACATACACCTTAAGATATAATTTCTTCTGGAACAAATATATATCTACATGTAATATATCTATGTATTCATTTCTATCTATCTATCTATCTATCTATCAATCAATCTATCTATCTATCTATCAATCTATCTATCTATCTATCTATCTATCTATCTATCATCTATCTAGCTAGCTATCTGTCTAATCTATATCCATATGCATGAGCTGGAGTTTGCCGATGATGTAATTTTCATACAGTCGCACAAAAATTTCTGTAGTGATTTACACAGATCACTGATCCCTCACACATAATCTTACCCTCTGAAATTATAATTTAGAAACATTGTTAAATTCTTGTATTTTCTTTAAAGTGTGGGTGTGGAGGGAAGAGTTCAAATGCCTTAGAAGAAGTAAGAAAGAAAGTCTTTTTAGTAAGAAAGCCTTTCAACTGGTCTACTGAAGGACCAGGTGTTTAGCCTGCAAATTTCTCCTAAAAATATCAGTAAAGGTGGGTGTGAAGAATTAGAATGTGGTTTTGGCTTTAGAAGTTCCTTAAAAAAAAAAGAAAAAAAAAAAAAAAGAAAAGAGGAGCAAGTTTTATTTCCCACAAATGATTCAATAGTTAAAATTCACATTTCATTTACAACCCAACAATATGTTCTATGCCCACACAGACATAGCCTGTCATTTTATATATGGGTTTTGCTAGGTTATAATGGCAATAAAATAACAATCCACAGTTTTCCTGAGAAGGGAGCAGTGCTCCTTGCAAAGTTTCCTCTCTTCAAGAACCACAGCCATGAAGAATGGTGCCCAGATTATGTCCTGTCGATGGTTAATTTCAGATCCAGAAGTTTATTAATTTTGACTCATAGCAGAAAAGGCCATGACCAATTATTATTCAGTAAAAAATCCTGCTGTTTAGCCAAAGAACTGCACTGAGCAATGCTGCACTTGATGTGCCTGTGATAAATGTTCACATGACAAGGTTATTTGGTGTACAGCGGCTGGAGGGGTTGTCATAGCAACCTGCGCACGATGCCCATAAATTTGATGTGTAGTTATCCTTGCTGTGTATGCAAAAAAACACAAAGCCAACTCAAGCAGTATAATTTACAGCTTTCGCTATCTGAAACAGAAAAAAAAGAAAAAGAA
>VXBR01001469.1:0-25711 GCA_013400215.1 Cisticola juncidis
ACAAATGTAGGGGAAGGGGATTCCTGCAGTTGGTTCTTCAAGATTGTCACTTGTGGTCGGTGTTACAGAAAAAATCTGTATCTGGGTCATACATTTTGGAAGGAAAAGTCATCATGAAATGAATGATGTTAACTTGTATGAAGGACTGAATTGCTGTGTAAAAAAAGTCTTAAGTAGGAATCAAAGCTAAGGCTTTGAAAGATGCACGCTACTACTCAGTTATTAACCTTCGAAATGCTTCTAAAAGAACTTTTTAATTTTAAGTAGGCCATAGATTTTTGTGATATGCATTAAAACCCAACTGGCTTCATGAAATAAAATGTAGAACCAAGAAATTAGTAAGAGGAAAATAATGTGTTGTTCAATGTCTGTGTCCAGCAATAGCAGAATTGCAAAATGGAAGTAGCCTGTTCTGGTGGCAGTTTACATTACAAAATAAAAGGTGTCAATATTTTCTGTTTCAATTTAACAAATAGTAGAAAGCACCTAACTTTTGCACTTGTAGTCTCTATGGTACTTGAAAGGTCCAACAAACCTCACACCATAAAAGCCATCTTGTGAAATCCAGTCTTTCAAAAACTAAGGGCAGTTTGTGTTCATGTTCAGAACAATACAATTTACACTGGAGTAGGTCACTGGGAAGAAGTGACACTGCAGACCTGCTGCTATTTCTTTTCCCCTCTGCTTGTTCTCACTATGAGCACAGAGTTTGGTGCAAGGGACAATCTGGGCAGTGAGGTGACACTGCTGGCCCCAAGTCCATTTCCTGGGTTAAAGGAAAGTTTTCTATTAAGCACCTTACAATGCTCTTTGCATTTTTATGCAAAAATCACGATTGTAGTGGTGTCTGTGGCTTAGTGTGTCACAAAGCAAAATAAACAACAATTCAATGGACTTCCCAACAATATTAGAATAGTAGTGTAAGTGGGAATACATGTGGCTTATGGTAGGTTTTCTTCAGTAAGAGTGTTTTGTCTTTTTTTTGCACAACTGCTTGACTTTAATAGATGAGTACAAATTCAACAACCTTTAGCTTGTACCCAGAAGATCCTTTTCTTAGCCAAACTGTTGTTTCACAGTTTATTTTATTCTATCTTGGAAACCAAATGTATTCTTTCATTATATGCGTTGGTGAGAAAAATGGGAGACTTGCACCCAGAGCAATTAAAACAATCAAACAAATACAAACAAGCATGTGCCATCATCACTGGCTGTCCTTTCCCATAAATTAAATAAATTTATATTCTTATAAATTGGCAGGAAAATAGTGTGATTGCCAAATTTCAAGTAAGTGAAACTCCTGGAACAGTGCGGCCTGAACAAGGGGTATTGACAACTCTGGTCATAAATGAAGAGGTTTTTCAATTTACAGTCTGTTGTAAGCGTGACTCCTGTGTCTGAGAGAAATAAGAAAAATGGGCAAACTGAGTCTGCTGAGTCACTCCTGTGAAAGTTGATGAGCTTTTGCAATAATACACACTGGAAGCTTTTTGAACATACAGGGCTACTTTGTTTTCAGTGTGTTTGAAAATCTTTGGGTGTAAGTCTGATTACAAACAGCACGATGAATTTTCAAGTCTCTTGTCAGAAGTGTGCCGGATGCTTCAGTTTCTGCTGATGAGCAGAGTTTCAGTTTGAGACTGCTGGGCCCCTCACACTTTGGATGGGCAGAGTGCACTGCAGGGTGGATCTGGAATCCCATCCCTTGGTTAGGGTGAATTGCAGCCTGTTGTGTGCCCAGTTTGGTGTTTTACTTCACTAAATGGAGCAGTCCAGGTAGAGATACTCAGCATTGTACTAGGAAAGTACAATCCTGATTTTATACATGAAACCTGCTCTTAGTCTTAGTCTTGTGCAGCATTCCCAGCACAAATTTGTGTTGTTCCTATGGACAGGATAGGATGGAATAGTCATGGCAGGCTGGTGGCTTTGGATGTTTCCTGATGGAAAGTCTTTGCCATCTGCTCAGACTTTGAGCAAACTTAGAAACTGGTGAAATATTATGTTGGCATTCTAAACTCAAGCATCAGATTTACTCCTGTTCTGCTCAGTCTGAAACTGAATGTTTGTCCTTTTGAAGCAAAATTATGGCGAGGAGTGGGTGACTTCTTAGAAGATGTAGAAAGCACAAGGCTGAGACTGTCTTCTCTGATTTCATCTACTGCAATCCTCTGAAATTATTCTACATCTCTGAAATCTGAGTAGATCAAGATGTAAGGGAGCAGAGCTTTGTTCAGGGCAGGTTTCCTCCATGAAATGCACTTTCTGAACCCAACAAACTGTTCCAGCTCCTCAGGAAACTGCAAAAGCTGGGAAATATAATTTATCCATGGTCCTTCATGAAAAGGAAAAATCACGGCTAAATACCCTGATTTTCATTACAAGTTCTAAGAAAAATGGCTGTGCTACAATTTTATGTGGGAAGGTAAAGAGTCAGAGATGATATTCATACAACTAGTTTGGTATTTTAGAGCTTCCTGGTTCTTGTAATCCATCCTGGCTTTCTTGTGTTTAAGAAGGAAATAAGTAGCTCAGGTCAGCAAAAGCCTCCATCTGGCCCCAAGGTTAAGCAAGTAAGGAAATCTGGATTCAGTTGTTTTCTGAGACAACAGCTCATTACCTGAGAACTGCAGTTACCCTTTGAGCATGATTCACAATTAATTTAATCAGCTTCTAACCCCCCAGAGGTTTAGGATGAGTTTCTGACCTGTCCTGGAACTGTGGCCATGGTACACTTGCTCTGTGAGACTTTAGGGGAGATCCTTAACTTTGAATACTGGAACATATTTTTTCCAGGTTTCTTTCCAGAAGTCAAAAAATCGTGTTCGGACTGTCTAGTATTTTCACCTGGGGTTTATCTGTCTCCTTGCTGAATAATTTCGCCCTGTTCTCATGGGAAGAAAACAGTAACTGAACAACAAAAACTGCTCTTTTATGGGTACTTGACTACTCATAAAAGTGGAGATTTAAAAAATAGAATGGGGTGCTTGCTGAGCCTGTTAATCAGCGATTGTTTGAATATGTAGAGTTATTGCATCATGAGTTATTGCATCAAAATCAAACCAAATTGTCCTTCTATTGTGGTAAATTGAAATTGGGAGCTGGTTCAGCAATACCTTAGATTTTTTTTTCCAAATTCTATATGAAAGTGGAAAAGTAGCCAAGGAAAACAACTTGCAACAGGCTCGTTACAGAAAGGTGAGTCTCAAAATGAAACAATGTAAAGCTTGTATGTTTTATAAGGAACAGGACTACATGTGAAGGGAGACAGGCAGCAACATTATCGGGCTAATAAATGGATTCAGTGTTGCAGGTTGTGGGATTTTCCTCCTTTACCATTCCCACCTTGCAGTAGTTCACAGGCTAACCATGTAAATAGCGAGAATATGGGGCTTTAACACTGAGGAAATGTCACTTCTTGAGGAAGAGGTTCTGTTGGCTGGGATATTGCGACTCTTCTAGATTGTTTTGTATGTGAAAACCCCCTAACAAGGTGCAGAGTATGAGGTAGTTTTTTGTTTGGTTGTGGGGGTTTTCTGTGGGTTTTTTTGTTGGGTTTTTTTTTTGTTGGTTTTGTTTGTTTTTGTATTTTGGGGGGTGGTTTTGGTTTTTTTTTTTTTGGTTTTTTTTTTTTTTTTTTTGGTGTTGGTTGGTTGCTTGGTTTGTTTGTTTGTTTTTTCCCCTACCATTTTCTAATTTGAAGAGAACATTAATTTAAATTAGGGAAGGTTAACTGATTTCTGTCTCCACAGCCATCTGTACAAGAGTGTTCTCACATATTTATCTAGTGAGGATAATGTGTGTATCACACCCAACAGCTCTGGCTGCAGTAGATGAGCAGGAGTTCAATGGAAACAGAGGGATTTTCTTCAGGCCTCAGTTTTTCCTGTGGAGATGGGCACTGGTGAGGTCTTTGCTCAGTCTCTTGGTGGAGCTGCTGAGGGTCATGACTACTGAAGTTCTGTTTGGCTGGGCAGGAAAGGATTCTTTGGGCTCTCCTAATGGACAAAATGGGAATTGTTCCCACATCCTGAGGTACAGTTCCAAGCCCACCTGGCCTTGAGCAGGGTTGGTTTAAGGGCTGGCTCTGTCAGCACTCTGGCCTGGCATTTTCCACTTGCTTTGCACGTGAGGTTGTGCTGCATCATCGTGGCACTGCCCTTCTGCTGCTTGTTTGAGGTGGTCCATGAATGCGGTAAATGGCTCTGATATCCTTGCCTGACTCCTGTCTGTGCCTCCTGGGCTTCCTGCTGGCTGAATTTCCAGGATTTCTTCTTGAGCTGCATCTCTGGTGTCTGCACGTCCTGCTCAAGGCAGGTCCTGCTGGCTGCTCTGGGGTCTGTTTTGGGGGGCTCTCCTGCCAAGCAGGCTGAGAGCAGCACTGGGGCCTCCACCCTCACTGTCTGTTCATCTGCTGAGAAGCCTTTGGCATTTCACATCCCACAGAATATACTGTGAATCTGGTAAAGTCATGGAGGCAATGTACCTGCAGTCATATGGTACCAAATTGTAATTTCCACTTGCTCTCTGAGGAATATGGATGCTGTGTGTGCTGGCCTCCAGCTCTGCCCTGGGGAGAGCTGAGAACCTCAGGGGTTTGCACTGGGCTGTTTCTTTGTTTGTTTGCTGGGTCATGTGTGTGCTATTCGATGGCCACAGAGGTTATGGTAGCTCTAAAGAGATGGTTTTTCTTCTTGGCTCATTCAGGGGAAAATCTTCCAACTGTGTTGTCAGTGAACTGTTCCTATTTAGGAGCTCTGCTGTAAAATTGGAGTTTCTGGGCACTCTCTGTGCCATCCTGTGAGAATTCTGCATCTGTGTGCAGATCCACTGCTGCTGGGACACTTCAGCCTGGGGCTGGGGAGGGTATTTGCCATCCAGATCTCTCCCTCATATCTTATTGCTGTGACTTCAGCAGCTCCTGGGGTCAGTAATTGCTATTAGGATTTATTGTGAATGTTGAGGCCTTCAAGCAGGTCGCTTCTGTGCCTGAAGGATGCTGCCTCATTTCGTATTTATGGCTGGATGCAGGGTGCTAGGGTGAGGAGTAGTAGGAAAGTTCTTCAGAGTGATTTGAAAGGGCTTTAATTTCTTCTGACTGGAAAGTTCATTTTTTAAAAAGCCAACAACCCATTGTGAGTATCCCACCAGAAAAACTTGAATTCCACATGGGGTTTCATATACTATTTTTGAAGAGATTAATGAGTTAAATGTGTTTGTGCACACAACAACCCTCAGGCTGTCAAGAGAGGGTGGAGAAAAGAGAACCCTGCTTTTGGCTGGTGAAATCTGAGGTGACATTCACAAATACAGGAGGTCTCAGTTTGTAGGGGAAATGACACCCCTTACAACTGACAGAAAACATAACTGGATATAATGGTCAAATTTTTATTCACATCTAATAATGAAAAGAAAAGCATATGTGATGGTCAAGCTGCCTGGTGCTGTAGATAAGATCTGTAGATTGGTGGTGTTATTGTTACATTTTTTGCAAGTTGGTTTGGGATGTGGTTTATCATAAAATGCACAGACAGATCTATAACCCAAAACTTTGTACAGGGATTTTTTTAAACTCATCCTACCAAACAATCCAAGTTCTACAGTAAAATCTCTCATTAAGTTTCCACTTACTCATTTAGAAACATCTAAGCTGATACAGCCACTTCCTTTGCCAGTTTGTTACTGCACCTTTCAGTACGTTCAGGGCTGTTAATGATGTTTTAAGAGATCAAAACTGAAATGCAGAGTAAATATATGACTCATTAATTTGCATCTATATTTTGAGACAGCTACAAATAAGTAGAGCAGTGCATATTTTGAAATCTGAAGTATTTACTGATCAACAGCAATCTTGATCTCTGTGGATTTTTCAGGAAGATGGTATGAGAGCAAGGGAATCCACCCACATCCCCCACCTCCCAAAGACTCCAAATGTATCTTGGAATGTCACAGCAACTTTGCAGGATTGTTCGCCATCCCCCACTCCTGGAAAAGAGACCAGTCAGAATAGAATTACACATGTAATATACCATGGAAACTCTATTTTGTGTTGGGTTAAGGCAGTTCTGAGGAAGTGTTTTCAGCATTCTTTTGAATAACTGGCTGAATCTGAGCAGCAGAGCCTCACTCAGAGTTACACTTCTTTTACTCCTCCTCGTATTTTGAATGATTCAATTCTTCTTTCCTCACTGAGGAGGAGCTGCTGGGAACCTCTATGTCAACAAAACCAAGAATTTGTTCTTGGTCCAGTAAGCCTCTTCAACCTGAAATTCCTTCTAATTTCTGTTCCAGAAATATAACAAATAAAATGATGGTGAAAGAAACAAGAAATATAATTTATAGAATACTCATAAAGTGAAGAGGATGAATCTATTTATCTCTACACTCCTACTTCAGGCATTTTCCTGGAAGGCAATTTACTTTGAGACTTTAATAATTGAAGTAAAATAAGTAAAATGTTTAAATAAAATGTATCATTATACATGTTGGACTAGCAAAGATGAATATCCTGCTTTAGAAACCTGGAGAGGGGAGCTAGAGGAGTGCAGGAAGATGCTGAAGGTGAACTCTGCTTTATGGATCAGCTTTTCCTCATCCAAAATCCTTCAGGTTTGGTTGCTGTGTGTGGCTGGGTGGGGACAATGGCAGGAGCCAAGCCAGAGCTCTGCTTTGCATTTTCTGCACACCTGGGTCACCTGCAGCAGCCTGTCCCACCTGCCTGGTTTAATTTGGTTTCAGCTCTTTGTATTTTAGTCAGTCTCCCTGTGTGATTGCAGCTTCAATAATCCCTTCTGCTGTAATGCTGTTGTAGATATTTGTAACCAAACCCATGAAGAAAAAAGTTCATACTAAGGCATGGTTACCATAGGAGCCACATCCTGGAACACAACTGGTGAAGGGCTCCGTTTCTTGAATTCTCTCTGAAATGCTTGTATTGCTTAACCACAGGCAGATGAGTTTCTGATTAGAACACTTTCAAAATCCACTGCTCCTGTGCCTTTTCTCAGTCATACAGAGAATACAGAAAATTATGAAACTCGGTTCTGTTTCCATATGAAACACAGTTTCATGTTGAATTAAAGCATCTAAACCCAGGGAAGAATTCAGTAAATTCAGTTTTCACAGGCATCTCTGTGACCTTTCACACTGGTGTATCCATAAATTTCTGTAAACTGTGTGCTTAAATCCTTTGGGCCAGTAGACAAACAATTCCCCAGCACTGTGACTGTGTATTGATCACAGACCTGCATCTAAACAGGGCTCCTAAATCCTGTGCAGAACCTTGCTGGTCAATAGCTGCTGTCCCTGTGCTTGCTGAGTTTTCTGTGGGGTTTTTTGTTTGGTTTTTGCTTTCAGCGCTGGCCCTTTCCACCACCTTTCCATTCTCATGAGAAAAGAGATTATTTAATGCTGACAAATGGAGCTTCTTGATAGAATTAGAGTTCTCTTTGTCTAGCCTAGTGTATTGATCCCAGTATCCAAACCTAAATAAAAAAGCTTTTAACCACACGTGTGGTTTGTAGTTTCACTGTTGTGTGTGGCTGTATTGAAAAATATTGTTTTCATCCTTTATTTTTCCAGCTATATACAATTTCAAAGGCACAGGGATACCACAGCTGTCTCTACAGATTGGTGATGTGGTCCATATCCTGGAGTCCTGTGAAGGTAAGTCACATTTTCCATCTCCTTGTGAATAACATAATCCTTTCACCTCACAGCAGTTCCCTCTGTTACATCAGTAGTTTTCTAAAGCCCTCAATTTTTGTGGTGGTGTCTTTTGAGGAAGAACCTTATCTTTTCTGAAGAGCCAAAATTAGACATATTACAGTCCATGTGGTTTTTTGGGATGCCTTTACCAAATGGGGAAGTCATCAAGGTGAATGCAGAGTTCCTGAAGATTGTGCCAGCCTGTGATAGACCTCAGGGAAGTATCATTAAATTTGATTTAAGATTTAAAGGAGTGCAGTTTTAGCCTCTAAACTAAATATTTGTTGCTAGGAGATATTGAGCACCCTCATCATCCTGTTGTATAATGAGGAAACCCAGTTAAAAAAAAAAATCTGAGTGTCAGCATAATAGAAACAGTTGTGAAAGCCACCCAACTTATTGAATATGTTAAGCAGCAAAGCCCAAGTCAAGTGATTCATGATGGACAATCAATGCCTTCCCAATCCCACTGATTCTCTGTAAATCTGACAGAGATACTGAGGTTCCCATCAGTATAAAGCAAAGAGAGTGGATTTATTGTTATTAACTCAGCAGTTAGGTACCTGCAAATGTCACTGTAAGAGTGATTTATTTTCGATTTGCAGTGATGCTCTTGACCAGGTCAAGAGTCGTCAAAAAATTACAAATTGCTTAAAGCTTCGAAAAATATATTGTGAAATTTTCTTCTCCAACCTACTTCTCTAGATAGAAAGTGTCTTATTAACTGCAGTTATGTTAGAGAGGCCAATTGCTGCCTTGCACAGTGGCAGAGCCAGCTCAGTGTTGGCACACGTGGTGTGTTGTGGTCACAAGGCTGCCAGGATTTTGAAGCTGGTTCCACCACATAGAGCTCCAGGTTGTTTTGTCTGGAAACAACAAGGGATTTGAGGGAGGAGCACCTGACAAACCATGTTTACATTGTACTGGAGCACAAAACCGTAATTATTTATCTTCTGTTCATAAGTTTAATTCAATATCTTTAAGCATCAGAAAACATTGATGTCACTCAGCAGTCAACAAAGTCACAATGACTCGTGTCCTCTCCTAAAAAATATAATTCTTTAAGCCTCCGTTCTAAGCATTTTGGCTAAGAACAAGGCACACACACAAACCAGAAATCTCATCCCTGTATTGTCTGTTAGCTTCAGAAAGAGCATTTCAGGGTTTGGATGCCTGGGGTCTATTTGTTATCAGCCCAGCCTAGTGAGTGGAGAAGTGTTGACCTTATGGGGTTATTTTTTATCTAAAAGTCTTTTCTGAGTCCCCTACCCTTGATATGCTCTCTCATGCCTTTCTTTATGAAATATGTTTATCAATGAAGAAGTGGAATCTTTCTTATTGTGACAGTGAAGTTCATCTTTTATCAGATATCTTCAAACTGCTGCCAGCTGCAGCTGGTGACAGCCAAGGGTGACAAGATTCTTCCTGTGCTCCCTTTATGTCCTGCTTTAGTTGGTTTTGCATGCACAAAATGTATGCACAGAACATATATGTGCTGTCACAGCAAATGGGATGAAACAAATTTTACACACTTGGTTGTCAGTTGAGGCTATGTGCAAATAAATCAGTTTCGGCAGTAAGATGGAATTTTACTGTTGATAAAACACTGGAAAAAAAATCCCACTACAAAAACAACAACAAAAAATCTGTCCTGAGTCTTTCTTTGAGGTCAGCAATCATCCTGTGACTTTTAGCATCACCTTTATGACAATGCTGTTTGATTTATTTTTATTATTTTATGCTTTGCTTGCGTGGCTGCAATACCTGTGAGAGAAAGGGTGATAGCAAAGGGATGATATCTGCACATGAAATTACAATTACAAAATATATGCTTTTGGTCATAAATTCTTTCTATGGGATGAAAAATGTAGAACTCAACAGAGTTAAACATTGTTGCTGTGCAGGTGATTTTTGTGATGGGGTGTATGCACAGGGGATGTGGCCCCTGCTCTTATTTAGTAAGGTGGAACTCTGCTTTTTTAATGTTTTTTGTTGTTTATTGCAACTTAGCCATGGAAATGCTGGAACAAAGCCTGAATGAATTTTTAACTTGCCACTGCTGCAGTTCTGCACTCCTGTCTTTCAGAAGAGCTTTCTAGTTACAAACAGAGCAGGAGCCCAATAATAGCCCTGAGTTTTCTTGACATTCCAATTTGAATTTACACCAAGAAGCTGCTCATTATGGTTGGGTGCAAAAGCCATAGTTTCTCATGGCACAAAAATGACTTTACCTTATCACATTGGAGGAAATGGGATCTGTAACCACCATGTGCTGTACTGGATTAATCCTGGGCCTAGAACACAGCAACAGCTTCAGGGGTTGTCCAGAACCATCAGGGCTAACACAGATATTTAAGGGTGTGAACATTCTACTTTGCAGAAAAAATATCTTCTTCTACTATCTTAATGTGAGCACAGGGTGTTAAATTCTGTGTGCAGTTATCTGTACTTCCTGTGCAAGGCTTGAAAGCAGACAATACAATCAAATTTCATAATATGCAAGTCATGCTTAATATAACCCCTGCTACTCACTTTAAGATATGTATGTTTGAAGTAACTGTTAAATTTTACAAATACCACGCTAGGAATTTTTATGTGAAACAAACCCCATGATTTTATTGTGTGTTTTGTAATGCATGTTTTTTGTTTTGTTTTTTGTTGTACCAAGTGATCTTTCTTCCTTTTAGGCTGGTACAAGGGTTACCTAGTGAGGTACAAAGGAGCAGAGGTAAGATCTCATGGTCCGTTCCTATGGGACTCTTTCTAAGGGGTCAGCCCATGAAATGAGGTTTTGGGAATCTCTGCCTAGGTAGTCCTGATCTCTCTGTTCTGATCTCCCAAGTCAGCTCTTCCCACTCTTTCCTTTTAAGATGAATAAAATGATCAGCACTCATCCTGGACAGTGTTGGTAAATAAAAGGGAGGACTGGGAAAAGCAGATCAATAAAGAAGGAATGATTGTGCCTTCAGGTTAACAACTGTTGAAGCCACCATTTTAATTGAATTTGGACTCAATTTGCTGCTAGATTTGTTTGTTTCTGTACTTTTTCCAAGGATTCTTTAGGTTACAAACAACATAAACCACTTGTATGAGGCTTAAATTCTTAAATATCTCTAATGTACAAAATCATAATAATTTTTTTTAAAGTCAGTATTCTTAGACCTGAAAATGAAAAGCCTCAGATGAAAAGGTTTTATCCCGGGTATGATGATTCCTGAGTTAAGTAGCAAGAAAATTACTTCTTAGTTTCAACTGCACTTTTCTAGAAGAAAAACATTTTTGTTTTTAAATTGTTCTTGGTATAAGATTTTTCTAGGGAGCAGCACTGCAAATGTATTAAAACACTTCACCTGTGTTTTAATTACTTTGATATTTCTTTTGACTGAAAATGTTATTACCATTTATTCTACATAACATTTCTATTTTTATCAATTAAAATTTAGCCGAAAACTGAAAAGGGAAAATATTTACCAGAACTAACCATGTCCTTTTAACTAATTCCTAATTAATTCCTAATATTGCTAAAGGGCTTCAAGATCATCATGCATAACATGCTTTAAGAAGCATTATTAATTTCATGTACTAAGATATCACTAAATTTAGCATTACTGGGACTTTCTTCTTTTACTTTGCTTCTTTGTGGACTTTTTAAAACTTTAATCTTAATGAAAAAATGTGATAAGACACGATTGTGTTTTGATTAAGATCCAGCACTTAAAAGAAAATGGTTATAAAAGCCACAATCTAATTAAAAGAAAGGCTTTGTAAAGTAGCACATTTGTTATTGAATTATTGTGGTACTTGAAGTACCATATGGGAATTATTGAATAAAGGATTCAGGAAGGATCTAATTAATTACCAAGGTGAGATTTGCCAGTTCAGGGGAGGATTGTCATGGACAGAGTGACTGTGAGTGACTCCTTTAGGATGGCTTGGGGCATTTCAGCTTTTGTCACATTAGAACTTTTTTGTCACAAGGACAATCACATGAAAACTTTTTGTCTGGTGACCATTTGTTTTCTGCAGAGGTCAGTTAAAATAGATATGAGATGATGTACAGACACAATGTATCTCTACTGAATTTAAATTGTATTTTATTGTATTTAATTGAGCTGTTTTCTGGGGTGGAAAATGATGTTTCTTAGGAAGAAAGATACCTATGCATTCTCCATTTGAAGAGATATGACAAACTTCTATTATTTGTCTGTCAAATAGAAGTGCATCCATCTGGATAGAAAACTGAATAACCAGGAGTTAGTTTGGGTATTACAGTTTGTCACTACATTTTATGTTCACAGTCGTGGTTGTCACCATGTTTTTGGAGAATAAGTGTGGATTTATAATTTTTTTCTCTTTCATCAGGGAATATTTCCTAAATCTTTCATCCACATCAAGGAAGCTGCTGCTGAAAAGAAAAGGTATTGAATTTATCTACTTTATTACATTATTGAGCCTGTCTGCTAAGGAATGAGTTTTAAGGTGTTTATGTACCTCACCCACAGTAAGTAAAATACACATCCATGAAATGCAGACACTCTTGGTGATCCTTCCTTCTCTTTCCTAGACATACAGAAAATGTCATCCCTGCTGAGATTCCCTTAGTCCAGGAAGTCACCACCACTCTCTGGGAATGGGGGAGCATCTGGAAGCAGCTCTATGTGGTACATATTTTACATGCTGTTTGTGAACTCTTAGTCCTATTTATGCACACTGGGGCCTTGTTCAAATTGGTGTCTCTTCCTACATTCAGGGCAGGGTCTGGGTGGATTTAAAAAATTGCTTTCTCACTACTACATTTTCTTCAGTGGGTTAAAATGTCCAGTGACTTTAAATTTGGTCCAGCCAGCAGCTTTGGCCTGGATGATCTTGAAGATCTCTTTCAACCTGGATGACTTCTCTAAAGGGAAAGCTGACATTGCTGAGGCATCGTGTAACTTCATGCCTTTGTTTCAATGCCTTGAGTATTCTGTGCATGATAAGTTCTTCATAATTTTGATTTGTAGCATTGAAAAGTTCCCATATATATATATAAAAGATATAAAAGATAATTGGGATGCCTTTGGAAGAGATTCATGGTGCTCTTGGATTGCTAGGACAGAAGTTGTTCAAGGGTTACAGGGATCAAGTAGCTTTTAACAATTGGCAATTTCAAGAATTGTGTTGACTGTTCCAGGATCCCAGCCACTGGATTTTTCTTTATCTGTGTTGGGGCAAAGGGATCTTGAGTATGCTGTAGTTTTCTGAAACATGTCACTTTTTAGTCTTCTTGATTAAGCCGCAATGAAAACCCTTCTTTATTTTTAGGGAATGAGACTAGAACTGCTTTAGTCACTTCTGTGTATTCTCTCATTTTTCTTTTAAGTGAGTTAATACCACAATCAACTATTATTGTTCCCATCAGTGTCTCATACAGAAGTTAATAGCTTTTGTAATGTTTTCTCTTGATGAGAATTTGTTAAAGAATTTTAAAACATTGTCATTAAATAAAAAAATAACACAATCCCCTATCCTAACACAAAATTTCATGTTATTTTTTAATGGTCATATGGGATATTGTGTCCTTAAAAATGTGTGGGATGAGACATCATTAATTTGCCTACTTCTTGTAGGCATCTTCCTGCTATCATTTAGCATCAAATATGATATGTAGTCTTTTAGTTGTCAAGCTCAGTGTTTCATTTCATCTCAAAGCCTGCAACTTACTGAGGCTGTTTTATCTCTCAGACAAATAAGAAAGCCAGGTTCCAGCAGGTGCAGTCCATGATGTGTGACTTGATGGAGTGGAGGTCACAGCTTCTGTCCGGGACTTTGCCAAAAGATGAGCTCAAAGAACTCAAACAGAAAGTCACATCCAAAATTGACTATGGTAACAAGTAAGTGGCCAACACTGCTTCTGGAAAGCATGATTTAGTTTAAAGCACAGCACCAAAGAGGTGATGATAAAGTTTTGATGTTTGCAGGTTGGAATTCAAAAGCGTGATTCATATGGAATCTTCATTTTCTCACTTCTCCCTGTAACTGCTGTGCTGATAGTGGATACCATGATGAAACTTTGCATAACAAAATGTTTTTTTAAAGTATTGATTTATTTCTTAATTATAAATCCATGAGCTTGTCCATTGGGTAGATTTGAGATCAGATAACCAGCCTCTATGTAGATGTATCACCAGCATACTCAGGGCCCAAAATTTGCCTATCTGTCACGAACATGGCCTGTGTCCAGTAAGTGCCCCTCAAAAGTGGTGCTGGCAAACTGCACTAAGTCTGCAAACAAACACACCCACACCCAACTCACCAGGGAATTCCCAGGCAGAACTCTGGTTCTGGTAATAGAAGTGAAACTGCCAGGGGCAGAATAGTGATTTGACAAAGTGTCTTGTCTGCTCCTTGCTAATAAAAAGCCACTGCAACACAAGATATTTTTGGCAAAATTGTGGGGTTGTGTGAGGTTAATGGTGTCCCACCATCTGCTAAGGGGAGGTGGAGATAGAGCTTGTTAAAAAGTCTTCACAGTATTGTTTTTACAGTCATTAGGTTCTGCTTATAAACTATTTTTAGCTATTTTAAGTGACCGTGGTGGTTGTGGCCTGAAGGCCTCTGTGCAGCTGGAAGTTTACAATTACCTGTGGCTGCACATAAAAATGACCAAGGTGTTATGAAATTCTTAACTTGGTCACTGAGATTTGGATGTAAATCTGTAATAAATTGTATTCATACAGAGCACACTATGGAATACATATAGCCTACTGCACTGTGTGGAGCTGAATGCTCACTCAAAACCAGAATTTACTTTGAAGTTCTCCAGTCAAAGAAGCCCAGCTGTGATTAAGAGAATATTAAAATTCATTTGCTTTCAGACTTCTGTTTTGTTACTCTTATATTCTTTCTGTATTATGAGACAGTAAAGTGCTTCCTTTGGAAAAGTAGGGGTGAAGGGGATGTTTAAAATTATTTGAATTGCAAGGTGGTATGTGTTTAATTACAACCCCTGAAAGTGTGGGGTTGAGTTGTGTGGTGTGAAGGAAACTTGACAGGCTGTGGAGAGGGAATAAAGGGGAAATGACAATGGAGGCTGAGGGGGTTGTTGTGGGATAGGGAAAAAGGGTGGCAGGAAAAAAGTCAGGATTTGTATGAGAGCAGGGCAGAAGAGAACAGAGTTAAGTATTGGGACAGAAAGGGTGAGGGAGCAACATAAAAGCAGAAGGTAGCAGGAAGACCCTGAGCATATTGGTGACAAACATTTAGTGTCAAAAGCTAAAACTGGTGAAGACTGCTAGAAGTCATTGAACAGGGTGGATCTATTTTATGTGAGAGGCATTGCAACATTTTGGTGGCATTTCTATAAATTGCTAAATATTAGACATCAGCTTTAAAACATCATGGGGTATAGCTAGATTTCTCTTCAGTGAAATACTGCATGTATTTAAATTTTTAAACTGTAAATCTTTAAGTGCCTTCTTGTTTGTTACATTTCTAAGCTTTCTTTATATAAAAGGAAATAACCCTACCATTGTGCCTTTTGTATTTTCACAGAGTACTTGAGCTAGACCTGACAGTTAGAGATGAGGATGGAAATATCTTGGATCCAGATAAAACCAGTGTTATCAGCCTTTTCCATGCACATGAAGAAGCAACTAATAAAATCACTGAGCGAATTAAGGAGGAAATGGTAGGAATTACTGGCTTTGCAATAATCCAAACAAAAACTAATCTAAGGGTTGAAGGATGGAACCAGAAAATTTTGTGGAAAATTTTTTCCTCTGACTTCAGAGTAGATCCTCATTTGTATGTTATAAATATGGCTAAGCCTCAAATTGAATTGCATTTGTGCACTGGATTTGGGGTGAGGGCTGGGCTGGAAGCTCATGTCTAAAGCTGGTTCTAAATCTGTTCCTGAACTCCTGTATGGAGTTACGTCTCCACTCCACTCATGGACTTCTCAATAGTCTGAATTGCACAGGGAATAATTATACACTTGGAGTTCAGGCTGCAAAGCAGCACTGACCACAACTTGTTTTCACAATATCTTGTGACTACATTGGTTGTTTGCTAAGTGTTGCTATTGCTAGTTGGTCTGATGGAGCTGAAGAATTCAAGCTCCCTGAAGAGCTCACTAGGGTGAATTCAGCATAATCTTCTGGACAACAGAAGTTCATGTGCCAAAGCAAAACTGACAAGTGCATTAATTAAATCTCTTTAAATGCAAAGCAGCTGACTACACTTCCTTGACCTTTTGCAATATTAAATCTCTGCAAGGATTTATAAGCCTCTTTGGTTCTTTTTTCCATTTATGAGAAAGTAAACTGTAAAAAAGCAAGCAAAACACTAAACAGAAATTAGTTGGTTTATCATGACACTTCAATAACACCCATGACAAATCACTGGAAAACACCTTGTAATTAACTGACAATATAAGGAAAATAAAACTTGGGAGCCTGTGATAGACTGTGGTGACTTATTTTAAAAATAGGGACAAACAATGGGTTTAGAAGTGTTAAGAAGCTACTTCTTGGTGCTTATGATGAGAGGTAGGCAGAATTCAGGAGCCTATTTTTGAGTCAGTGAACCTGCTCAGCGGTGTCCTGATCTCAGCTTGTTGTTTATCTCCTCTTCAAAGAGATTGACTTCATTTTGGTATTGCTCTAGCACACTGCAACCCCACTGTGATATGGATCATAGGCCTTGTGCTGCAGCCCAGTGTGTTCAAAAATAAATTCTTTCAGGCTTGTAGGCGTGTCTCTGTGGTGACATCTTGATATTAGCTCTTTTTTCTAAGAATGGGGAGCATATTTCCCCCTTTACATCTTTACCTACTGGCTGAAGAACAGGCCTAAGCCATGGGAGTCATAGAATAGCTCAAGGTGGAAGAGAATTATAGTTACTGAGTCCAACTCCCTGCTCTCCTCAATTTTAACTGTTACATAGACTAGAAAGTAAAACTGCTTGTAGTATAGCACCATTTTGATTAATGGATTATTGTTATTGTTGTTATTATTGTTATTATGAACTGATTTTCCTCCTCCTGAGTAGTCAAAGGACCAGCCAGATTATGCATCGTACTGCCGAATGTCTTCATCCCCCACACACAGCCTGTATGTCTTTGTGAGGAATTTTGTTTGCCGAATTGGAGAGGATGCAGAGCTCTTTATGTCCCTCTACGACCCACAGAAGTCAACAATTATAAGGTAAAGCTTCCTCCTCTGGCTGCAGAAGTGTAGCAAATGGAACCAGCCAAAATGAAGTAAAATAATTGCCAATGTGCTGTAATAATATTGTGTAAATAAAAGGAATGAAACCAAAGGCAAATTGAAGCGTGGACAGATCTTGTTTGGTGTCTGCTACTAAAGGTTTCTAAGTTTCCAAATATTTTATAGGTAATTCCTGGACTGAACATTTCAGAAGTTTGGAGAAGCCTAAGCCCATTTCAGATTTTAGAGATTGTTCTAGATGGGGAATATTGTGGTGTTCAGACTAAAATGCTGAAGGGAAAGGAGTGGAAAAATAATTAAATTTATAAATTTCTGGGTAGATAAGGATTATGTTGATTACTCCCATCAAATACACTATGACAATGGTAAAGTTGCCTCAAAAAAAGGGTGCCCATTTGTGTTATGTTCAAGATACTCTTTTAAAAGTCCCTGTTGATACTTGTATAGTGTTTTTCCTGTCTTTTTAGTCTGGTCTTAGATTGGAATCATCACCACAGACTGTTATGAACTTTTGTACTGTGTATAGGAGAATTTTCGAATCACTTGACAGTGAGATATTTATCTTCCAAACAGTGAGAACTACTTGGTGAGATGGGGGAGTCGAGGTTTTCCAAAGGAAATTGATATGCTCAACAATCTTAAGGTGGTGTTCACAGTAAGTGATTTCCAGTTTCTTCCCTTTGTATTTGCAAATTAAATTCTCTTCTCTGGTCACTGTGAGATCTCATAAAGAGTGATCAAGATGAAGAAGGGAGCAGAGGTAATCTTAGAGCAAGGTGACCAGTCACTAAGTTCTTTAAGTTCTTCAATGCTTCAGTGGCCTTTCTTCAGATCACTTTGCTGATTCAAGAATTTCTTCATGGCTTGATTTATATTTTTTTATCTGCTGTATCTCTTGATTGTTATTATTCTCTATTTATCTTACCTTGCATTTTTTTCAAACTTTAGAGTGTCAGTTTTTTCATCCTTTTGATGTGCTCAGGTTTTTAGTTTGTTGAGTTTTGGGGAGTTTGTTTGGTTTGGGGGTCTTTTGTTTACTTTTCTTCCCCATTGCTTTCTAAGATTCTGTTTATTACTAGAGGTTCTCTTTCAATTTCACAACTTACTTTTTCCCCAAGTAACATTATGGTTCTTTTTTGTTTGTGTCTTAGGATCTTGGAAATAAAGACCTCAGCAGAGACAAAATTTATTTAGTTTGCCAGATAGTCCGAGTGGGAAGGATGGACCTGAGAGACAGCAACTCCAAGAAATACACCCAAGGGCTGCGGCGGCCCTTCGGCGTGGCAGGTACCCGGTGTCTGTGCCATGGCTGGCCCAGGGCAGCAGGGATTTTTGCCAGCCCTGGACTATTAAAATCTCAGCCAAGACATGTCAGAATACCCACCAGCTCTATCAAGTGTTTTCTGTTATTTTTCAAGTCTGTGAAGGCTGCACCTACGTTGACATTTTAGTTCAAGTCAGGAATGTGCTTTTGAACTTTGTTTCCTAATTATTCGTATAGTGCCAAGCTGTGTGAGTGAATGCACAGAGCCAGTTTAATACCAGATTCCCTTGTAGATGAAATAAACTCAGTGCTTATGTCCCAAAAGCACCACCAAAGCTCTGATACCCAAGTTTGTACTAATACTGCTCTGAATTCTCCCTCTCTCTCCACAGTAGCATGGTTGTAGTGTAGACTTTGCACAAAATGCTCTGCCCCACAAACCCACCCCTGCTGATGGAAAATTCACATTTGCCTTGAGGCACAAGAATGTTCATCGATAAGAGAAGCTGTTCTGAAATGCTCTTCTATGTTCTGATGATTTTTCTTTTATTTTTCTAGTCATGGACATTACAGATATCATAAAAGGAAAATCTGAAAGTGATGAAGAAAAACAGCATTTCATTCCCTTTCATCCGTAAGAATGTCATAGATATCTTTTTTTATATGCCAAAGAAAATTTTTAATTGTCTATCTCTGTAGCTGTAACAATCTGTAAAATGGTTAAAGAATAAGGAAGTTTTTCTTTAACAATTTTGTAATAGTGCTACTTATTCAGGTATGACTTTAAATGGCATTTAAGACTTGCAGAGGTACCACAGCACATTAAATTAATTAATAATTCTGCAAATATGCCCCTTCAGACAGCTGGTACCATGTCTGATTTCACAAACCCAAATCAAATCGTTACAAGTGAGATGTACAAGTGAGGATAAGTACTATTTTATGAGCTTGGTTCTCTTTAGAATTTGAGAAAAATTTGAGTTAAAGTGTGTTTCCTTTAAAAAGAAATAGAATTATCATATACTATCTTTAGAAGAAATGCCAGAGCAGCTGCCTAAAAATGTGATGCTCACAGATCAAATGCAGAGATACCAGTGGAAATACTGGAAATAACGGTGTCCTATACAGCACTGCTGCCATGTACTATGGAGGGTAAATTTAATTCTGAAATTCTGTTTATAAGACACTGGTTTATTTTTTCACTTGTTTCCAATTTGACCCAACATGTTTGCTATGTGAGAATTTGTTTCTAAACTCAAAAGTGGCTGATAAAAGCTCCAAGGTCGTTTATCTAGCTGTTTGTCAGGGAAAGTGGACTGAGCTGGAGTGGCACCTTGGTGAGTGCATTCACATTGGCACTGTCACAAAACACTGTTCTTGGTGGTTGACTGAATCTTTTTCCCTTCAGTGTATACACAACTGAATGTGAGAGGGCTGCAACTCGAGTGAGAGATAATAAAAATACCAAATATATCACATTCAGGCAACACTGCAAAGACTGAGGCCGTTAGTCACTTATGTTCTAAATGGTGCCTGATATATTTAGCACTTAATTCCTGAGCAGACATTGCTGTTCCTCTTGCAGGGTAGTGGCAGAGAATGACTTTTTACACAGCCTCCTTAGCAAAGTCACTGCATCAAGAGGAGACAGTGGTGGGCAAGGTAAAGTACATTTTGATTATTTTCTTTTAAGTAATACGGTATTTTTGTGAAACTTCATTTTTGTGTTGGAGCTGCAGCACCACCATGGAGGTGGGTCAGCTTTGAAGCTGGAACTGAGGAACCATGAGTTTGTTACAGAATATTAGGGGCTTCTTAAATAAGTAGTGACAGTTTTGCATTATAGAGCTTTTACTTTCATCTACAGAAAGTGGGGAAAGCAAATTGTTATCCCTGTTTTGGTGGGTGGAAGAAGCAATCATCTGAAGACAGATTTTTTTTTCCCTACCAAATAATTTTTTTCCCTTTTTTTCTTTTTTTTTTTTCTTTTTTTTTTTTTTGTACTTAATAGGTCTGTGGGTGACTGTGAAAATGCTGGTTGGAGACGTGATTCAAACTAGAAAGGATTACCCACACCTTGTAGACAGAACCACGGTGGTTGCTAGAAAGCTGGGATTCCCTGAAATAATTATGCCAGGTAGGAGGTTCTTTGTTCTGTGAGAGGAAGGGATTTCTTCTCATTCCCAGTGTTAATAAGCATCAGCTGCTGTCTTGCTTATTTCTGTAATGGGCAGCTCAGAGGATCTTTAGAATTCATTCATGGTAAGTTTTGTTCCCATATTAGAGGCTTATAAAACAGTGAAATCCTTGGAAAGTAGTTTTTAATACGTTAGCAGGAAAACTGAAATCCAGACAGTGTGGGATAAACCTATGTCCTTGTACATAACTTTGTTATCCTGCAAGTAGATTATGGCGGATGTCACTTGAATTTTAAATTAACTTCGGTTTTATTGTTATTGACAGTTATTGCTGTCCTTTGATGATAATAAGCAAAAGAATTTGAAATATCTTGATTTCATTTGTATGTATGACAAGATATTTTCCAATTGAAATCACTCACTGTCTGCTGGGCTCCTTTTTTAACAAACAAACAACTAAACCCTCCCTCGCCCCAACTGAAGTAAAATCTCTTTCCTTTTAAAACTCATATGAATTCTTTCGGAGGAGGGAATTAAAATATGAAGTTCCCTCCAGAAAGAGAGCTGAGTGTTTGGGGAAAAGTTCGTGATGGGCTCATCCGCCACCTCACCAGCAGAGGTCGGGGCAGGACGAGAATTGCTGCGAGTCACTCCGAGCTCCCATTTGTTTCTCCTCACATCGTAGTTTTGCCTTAGCAAAGATGAAGAACTGAAAATTTAACTTCAGATGGAAAATGATAAATTTTTATCATTCTCACAGCAAACAGTGAGGTATTCCTGTGCAGTTCAGCTGATTCTATGCTCTCAGAGCATTTTGATTGCTTTTTAACCTTTCAATTTCTCTTTTAGGAGATATAAGAAATGACATATATATTACATTGCTGTATGGAGATTTTGATAAATACAATAAAACAACTCAGAGAAATGTGGAAGTGATAATGTGTGTCTGTGATGAAGAAGGAAAAGTGTTGCCAGTAAGTTTTCTTTTTTTTTTCTGCATGAGGGGCATAGAAACATGAGCTGCATTTTTGATGTAAGGCTTAACCCACACATTTAATAAAACACCACTATTCAAAAACTCAATTCCCTTACTTATGTCATACTGTGATATCTTGTGACAAACAAGTTTTATGATTTTCAAGTGATCTGTCTATTAAAGCCCTATAAAAGTCTTGCATAAAAATGTAACGAGGAATAACATTGAATGACCTATTTTAGCTGTGCCAAGGAACAAATGCTGATTCTGACAATTACTGCATTCTTACTCTAGGGTTTTTCTTGAGGAAATTCCCAGAGGAATGCAATTTGCACACTGAAATGTTAGAAGTACCATTTCTGCTACATAAAAAATGCTTGATTTGTGCCAGGAAGTCTGTGTCACTGTCGTTTGGATTAAGTACATGGCAAAGAATGAAATAATTGACAACAATTACATAGGCAACATAAATATTTACAGCATCTTTTTGCTTGTCTGTTCCCATTTTGAAGATCCTTTGTCTTTTCCTTAGGGTTTATCACCAGTTTGGTATTCAGGGGGATTTTTGACCTGTCATTTTCTGAGCTTTATAGTGTTGGTATTGTGAGGGTGAAATCACAAAGACATTCTTGAGATAAAATAAAGATGAATAAAACGCTGTGGTTCATGACTTGTTTATGAACTGCAACTAAGTGCTTGACCTAAAGTGTAAGCTGAAAGCTTGAGTAAAGAAAATTCTAATCCCACATAACATTCAAGGTCCACAAAACAAATTGTAGCCCTGACTACAAAACACTGCCTGTACCTGTGACAGCACCTGAGCATGAATCATGTGCACAGAAGTTAACTCTATTCTCTATTCTGTGTAATCACATAAAAACAGAAACATTCCTTAGAGAAATAAGCCTATTACTATGCATTAAATCTTGCATTCCAATATTATGCATGCCCAGTTCTGCAGATACATAATTTCTGCAAATCTTAGGAGAAAGTGAATTTGTCTTATTGTCTTTGAGATGAATTGTCATGCTTTCCATGGGTAATATGCTTTAGATATATTTAAGCAATGATTTTGAGGAGTTAATTGAAATGCTGTTGAATGCAAGGAATAACAAAGTGACTGGTTTTTCCTTTTAGCCTAATAAGATGCTCCAAACCCATTAATTTATATTAGTGTTTCTCATAACAGATATGTGTTCACATTGGGTATCAAACTAATTCCAGTTTCAGAACCAGCTTTTGATTTACTGTTACAAGGAATAGGACTTTTTTTCCAAGTGAATGTCACAGAGGTGACAAACAAGTAGGTGCACAAACCTTGACAAATCTGAGACACTGCTTTCTGCACTTAAATCCCTCTTACCAGACCATGCAAATCATCCTCAGGTACCACATCACACCCTTCTGGTCACAGGGCATTCTGGTGTTTGAAGCAGACTTAAGATTCACTGGATTTTCAGCAGGATTTCCTCACCTTTGCAGCAGTTAGAATAGCCTGGATTGGACTCGTTGACTCTGTGCCTTCAGCAGAGATTTTAGTGTTTGCTTCCTCCAGGGAGTTTAGTTTCATGTCTGGCAGGTGTCAGGACCTTGGTGCCTCTCTGTCCAGCAGTAACTTTTATTCTGTATGTGCAATTCAGCTGCAGCCAGCCAGAGCAGATGTATTGAACTGAGCCTTCACAGACTCACTATGAAAAACCTTCAACAAACAAGTTTCGAAGCTGATCACTCTTTTCACTTGGCTCTGTCCTAGTTCAGATAGTCTTGAAAGAATGGAAAATTCTAATTGTTTATTGCTGGTGCCTCTACAAGGTCCAGTTTGGAAGTCACCTCTGGTGTGTGGCCCAGAGCTTCTGAGGCTCTGCTGGAAGGAGGTACTGAAAATAAATGGAGAAATAAACAGAATCATGAAGCTATAATTTTTTCCTTTTGTACTTCTACTAATTGGGATGACATGTTGAGTACTTAAATTCATCAGATGGAGAAATCAAGTCAGTTTGATGTGCTTCACACGTCTCTGTGTGTGACGCCTGTGAAATGCAATTACACTGGCTATACCCATGATTATGGTAAATGTTTATTTCCACTGTCTTCAGAGGCTTGGAAAATGCAGTGTCTTCATGTTAGTACTTCCCCTCTGTTGGTGCTGTAGTTATAATTTTGTTTTGAATGAGGCCGTGTCCGAGTTCAGAGCCCCTGTGAGGACGGGAGGCTGAGCCATGAGGGGGCGCCCTGAGGCGGGTGCCGTGAGGGGGGAACCGTGAGGGGGAGCCGTGAGGGGGCAGCCGTGAGGGGGAGCCGTGAGGGGAGAGCCGTGAGGGGAGAGCCGTGAGGGCGAGCCCTGAGAGGGGCGCCCTGAGGGGGAGCCGTGAGGGGCAGCCGTGAGGGGGAGCCGTGAGGGGCAGCCGTGAGGGGGAGCAGTGAGGGGGGAGCCGTGAGAGGGGAGCCATGAGGGGGAGCCCTGAGGGGGAGCCGTGTCCCAGGGCCAGGGCGGAATCCCCAGGTCGGGACCCTGAGGGGAGGCCCTCGGGTGACTCCTTGTTTTGCCTCAAGTTAATTTACCCCAAACTGCTCCAAAATTTACCCAAATTGATGAGGCACTAAGCACTGTTTTCCCCTTCTTTTGTAAGAATGCAGTCTGCCTGGGAGCAGGGGACAAACCCGTCAGCGAGTACAGATCAGTTGTTTACTATCAGGTCAAACAACCACGATGGATGGAGACATTGAAGGTATGGCCTGAACACTTCCAACTTCATTTTTTTACTTCTTGATGCCTCACACAGAAAGGTTGCACTGCATCAGCTTCCTCCAAGAAACATCTTGTCCCTGACTACAGCTGAAGCATGAAGTCTTAGTCATACATCAGTTATTAGAGATACATGATCACTGAGGCCTGAAATTTGGCCTAGAAAATGATGTGCAGGTTTTGTTCAACAAAACAAATGAGATCATCTTAGATAACCTTATGTCCTAAAGGGGCTCATCAAAAATGAAATACCGTATTTTTTCTATTTTGGTGAAACAATGGAGATGAGGAGCTTCAATTAAAAAATAAACAAGACCAACCCAAACCCAAATAAAAGCACCAATCCCCTCTTCTGATTTCAAAAAGAAAAAGTTACCTTGCTTCTCTTTAGAGACACACTAATAATTACCTAATCAAGCTTTAATGTCTATGATTGGAAAATGCCCAGAAGCTGCCAGAAACAGTTCTTCCAAAGCAGTGATTTTTTTAAGACAAAATTGCCATGTATGACAAGCTTGCAGATATTGCCTTAAGGTGTGTTACCTGTGGTGGTGAAGGACAGGGAGGGACTAGAAGTGTGATTTCAAACAGGAGCTTATTTGTTGTCTTGAAAACGCTGGCCCATTTTGTTTATTGCTTGTTATACTAGTTTCTTTTTAAAGTTATTCCATAATTCAATCTTGAGTACAGGATCACTATCAGTAGATCCTTTTGAAAAGCACAGTTAATATTAAGGCATTGTTCTGTAAGATTTTTGAAGGGAAGTTGTGAATGCACATGAAGGTGTGCAAGTCCTTAAATTTTTAGAACTATAAACTTGATAATATGAAAACTTCTGCTTTCCCTTACACAGATGGCCTTTTTTTGTTGCATATTTGACCGAAAGTATGCTGCTTTAAGAATAAAGCACTTACAAGTTCCTGTGATTCTCCTCAAGGCTTTGCACTAAATTTAATCACAAAAATATCATCAATTTTTTTGCTGAAATTTTCATACCCTTTTCACCTGTTTAATAAATTGGTTGTCAATGTCTGTATCTGAAAGGTGGAGTTGCCTAGTGCAGGGGTGTTGAATTCTCTGTAGTTAAATGGGTAAGCAGCAGGGCTGCACTGTGATTATTTTCTAGCACCTGTGTGCATTAACTCACTGGGTCCTGTGCTTCATTTCTTTACTGTGCCAGACTCTGAGCAAAGTGTAACAGATCATTGCTGGTCAGCCACCACCTTGTTTCTGTGATCAGCTCAACAGTTTGAAATGGCCTGTGAAGGCTCTATGGGAACAGAAGAAGTGGGGCTTATTTATGCTAAAATAGGGGCTCATTACACGTGAAGCCACCTCCCATAACTCTCCTCCTTATTTTCTGTTTTTACAAAAGGTGGCAGTCCCCATTGAGGACATGCAGAGGATTCACCTGCGCTTCATGTTCAGGCACAGGTCAACTCAAGAGTGTAAGTAGGGAATTTTTACTTTAGTGAATTTTAATTCACTGATGGGTAGTCAACTGTTGCGGTGTGTATTTGGGGGGGGATCCCGGGGAGGATTCCCCGGGACCCCCACGGGGGGTCTTAGAAGCGTGGTTGTCCGTGCGCTGGCAGGCAAGGGGATTCAGACGCCGATAGGGTGCCGAGGTGAGGGTTTATTGAGAATTCAGTTCCAGGAAGCCTCATGGTC